>JAOEHV020162337.1:0-13914 GCA_025447995.2 Isaurus tuberculatus | reverse complement strand
TCAAAACACAGCAAGATGGACACGAGTGAGTCAAAGATTTTCGATTCACAAGTACATTACATTTTTCCTATTTGTGTCTAGTTTGAGCCACTGTAGAAAAAAAACTATTTGACCAAATTAAAAAAAAAATTCGCAGAAGTACTTAAAACTATATGTTAAATGATTTGAGCCTAAAAAATATTAGTGTTAGTAGCACTTTAACGGGTTTTAATTTGGGAAGCGGGGTAATTTGGTAATCGGCTAAACGGCCAATAGGACCTTAAGGGGGGGGGGGGGAAGATATCAAGAAAGTTGTCAATGGACGTTAAGGAAAAATGCTAAGAAACACGCTTTATTCCGTCTTGCAAGAAAACCAAAAAGACTTGCAGCTGTCACATTTTCCTACATAACCGTCGCAATGTCTTCGTCTTCCTCTGGTAAATAGGCGAATAATACTCAGGAAAAAGTTTCATCTGGAGAATAGATATCAGCTACTTTCAAGATGTCGTGATGGTTTTTATTTTCTTAAGAGATTTTTGATGATGTTTTTATTCATTTGGCGATCGGATTGGCACAAAGGCTGCAGAGGAATTACCGTGAAATGTTTCAAACCCCACGTTCATTGGACGATATTTAAGCGGTACCAAAATAATTATACAACGCCCCCTTATTTATCTTGCTACCTGCCATTTTTAATCTGATCATGAAAACCTGGCGCATTTAACCTTATTTATGGTTCTTTTGGGTTGCCAGTACACTATCTTTGAAAATCTTTTTGCATTATTACATGTAAAAAGCGAAAAAGAAGCTAGGGATAATCAATGCTGTCGTAAAAGTTTTTGATTAACAATTAACTTACCCGGGTCGTTAAAAGGTGACAGAATATAGTCAACTGGGTTTTCTCGATCATAATTTACAACCTCTATGGCGATCTCCTTTACTCGTTCGATCTCGTTTCCCATACTTCCAGTTGTATCAATAGCAAACATTAAAGTTACGTCTCCTTGAACTGCCAGTAGTTGGTCAAAATTCGTTGGACCAATTTGTATTTTGAGGTCGTCGAAAAATCGTGCCGCAGTGCTTGAAGGAGATCGCTTCCCACGCGCGGGCTTCTTCGATACTTGCTTTTGAAGAAGATGCAGCGCTTGACCGATGCCGCGTCTTGCAAAGTGATAGCTCCGATGTCGAGAACCCAGTTTGATATATCTTTTTAGTTTGTCAAGTTCTGCTTGAGAGAATCGCTGTCTTCTGCCAGCAGCTCGCGCTTCTGCCAACGCACGTTCAATTTCGTTGAGGGCCGTAAGAAAATGATTTGAGGGGGATGATCTTCGTTTGTATGTTTTGGTCTTCTCTTTGTAAGTGATTTTATGTTTACGCGGGACCAAAACAGTAGACCCTTTCTTTCCTTTATTCCCAGTAGACCCTGGGAGTCCAGGAGACCCTTTCATTCCTTTATTCCCAGTAGACCCTTTAGATCCAGTAGACCCTTTAGATCCAGTAGACCCTTTAGATCCAGTAGACCCTTTTTCTCCAACGGGGCTTTTCACTTGTACCGATCGCGCTTGTCCGCTAGAATACTTCATCAGTGCGTCACGGGCAAAGTCGAGCGACTGAAAAAGGTCCAGTGTCGATGTTTCTTTGCAAAAAAGAACATGAACCAGGCAAACCAAAGTAAAGCAAGACGTCTTCATGATTACAGCAGTTCAATGAAATTTCATGCTTTCGGTCGGAAATTTATACTCGTTCAAACGGAAGCTTTTATGCTGCTTATGTCGTTTTTGAGGAGGCGGAAATATTCAGGTTCTGAAAAACAAATATAAATTGTTAAAAACCATACAATAATATTAACTGCTTACGCCGGATTTTAAACTCCAGTTTATGATTGCAGTAGAGGACTAAGTTATATTAAAAAGTCAACACGACGTATAAAAACTTGAAGAAAAAACGACTTAAAATTTTGACCTATCTATATGAGATCAGTTTTTTCATTACAAAGTAAAAAGAATAAGTTATGATATATTACAGAGTTTGTTGGTTGCGAGATCTAGCAACAATAAATTAAGGTCAAGTCTTTGAGGTCAAGCTAAGATTAGTTTTATTCAACGTGTTGTAGTGAAGAGCATCAAGAAGATTCTTTTAAAACCAAAATCCGGCATTTTCGGTGTGAAAACGTCTTGCACGTTCTCTCACGTTCCACTTATAGCGAAAATGATAATATAGTTTTGAACTATTGTTTGTATCGATGTTAGACAAACTAACACTAATGCATTATGAAATGATTAAAAAAGAATCCGCAGATCGAGATAATCGAAACATTTAGGACAGAGAGTTACATGCAAGTTTCGTTCTTGTGGTTGATGCAGGTCAAGGGTGACGGCCAAGGTTCTAGATGAAATATCTAAATATCATATCGTAACATATCGCAAAGCCGATAAATCTTTAAATAACCACTTTAATAGGTCAAGGTAACAAAATTTTTGATTTTTAATTAACAAAAAAATTACAAGTAAAACTTGAAATACAAAGCGATTTTTTCAAGTACAAAAAGAATTGTTGTCGTTGAGAATAAAAAAAAGAAAATTTTAATTTTAAGGGCATTTTATTAATTTAACCAATCTTTGTTTTTCCTGTGTGATTACGAAAATGTGCAATCGGAGATTTCATGTTCTCGGTCAGAAATTTATAGTAATTCAAACGAACGTTTTCACGCTGGGTATGTCTTTCAGCGGAGGCGGAAATATTCAAGTTCTCAAAAACGAATAAAAATAGTTAAAAACCACACAATAATATTTTAAAACTGCTTACACCGGATCTTAAACTCCAGTTGATGATTGCAGTAGAGGACTTAAGATGTAATAAAAAGTCAATACGACGAATAAAAAATTGAAGAAAACACGACTTAAAATTTTGACCTATGAGATCAGTTTTTTTATTACAAAGTAAAAGAATAAGTTATGATATATTACAGAGTTTGTTGGTTGCGAGATCTAGCAACAATAAAGTAAGGTCAAACGGTCCTTGAGGTGAAGTTAAGATTACATTGATTTAATTTTATATAAACCCGTTTAACTTTAATCAGTATGGGAAATGAACCATTCGCTACACCGTAGCCATTTTATGGAACGCCGGCCATCCCTTTTGAGATTAAAAAATGTCACTCGCTTGCTCTTTTTAACTAGATGTCCTTGCGACATTCACTGGGCTACCTGTACATAAAATTGTGAATGTTACTGTATTTTAACCAGCATGAATCAAAATTACAAAAACAAGATGAAAAGATTGAGTCACTAAGTACAATTAATCAATAAAATCAATCATTTCATTTGAATTCTAATAATACTTACAATGGAATGTGTGTGGGTTGGCTGTTTTGCTACTTTGATCACGAATTTGCTTGAATCGGCTGGATCAGTGTTGATATTTATATTTATTGTGCCAAAAGTCATTTTCATAACGACTAGCAAAGTGTTTTAGTTAAATGAAACACAAACAAGCAAAATGATAAGTTATTTCACTAATCTTCTGTAAGGGTAACAGTAAATATTGTGTTTGAACTGTTTACAATTTTAAATTAAAAGATTGGTTTTAAAATGAGGTAAACCAACTCGACACACACTCAACTCTCAAGTCCATACATATATTATATATGTATAATTTAAAGCAAAACAGACAAAGTTTAAATTGTCTGAGATAATCTGAAAGTACAATATCATGTATTACACATAAACGTGCAACAAAATTGAATGGCATGTTACACTGTACTTTTCCCTCCTCGACGTTTCATATTATCCATTGCATTCGGAGAGCATACTCATAACTTGCACAACAAAAGTTCATGACATCAGTAATACTTTAACTTCAAATTTTAAAGCGACTTTCAGTAGTTATAAAGTGATCTTATTAACAAAACCAGGATGACAACAATTATTGACACTTTTTATAAACATTTAAAAAAATTAGATGTAACTTGAAACAATGTTCTTCTTAAAAATCATTGCTTTAATATAGTTCTTAGTAAATCTTACTGCTCCAATGGAACCTGGAAATTAAACAGTATTAAAGCTGGTGGTTATAATAATAATATACCCTCTTGGCAGTAAAAATTCCTCTGCACTCATAACTATACCGAGACTTAAAGTTTACGCCCGTTAGTGATTTCGTCACGAAGGGCTGTTTATGGAATATACAACAAATACGAAGTCATCTTTAAATCTTTAAATTAAATAATGACATTTTAGAAATTTTAATATGGCAATGGGTCATAAAAACAGCCAGCAGCAATCTAGCGATTTTAAGGTAATATGTAACAAAGTTTGAAAATGATATTTATCAAAATATTTAGCAAGATACTTGAACATGTCTACTGTTTAAGTGTTTTACAGTTTTTGTTGCGAATTCGTATTCAAGCATGCGTTCAAGTGAAGAGTTTCAAGAAGATTCGATTAACCAAAATCATTGTACGCGTGAAAACGTCTTGCACGTTCTCTCACGAGTCACGCTGCACGTACAGCGAAAATGATAATATATAGTTATATAGTTCTTTGTTGTGTTTAGTCAAACTAACACTAATGCATTAGGAAATGATTAAAAAAGAATCCGCATATCGAGATAATCCAAACATCTAGGACATGGAGTTACCCTACATTCAAGTTTCGGTTCTTGTGGCAGGTCAAGTTTCAGATGAAATATCTAGATATCATATCATAACAGATCGCAAAGCTAATAAATCTTTAAATAACGACTTTCGATTAGGTCAAGGTAACAAAATTTTTGATTTTTAATTAACAAAAAAAAAAATACAAGTAAAACTTGAAATACAAAGCGATTTTTTCAAGTACAAAAAGAATTTTTGTCGTTGAGACGCAAAAAAAAAAAAAAAAAATTTTAAGGGCATTTTATTAATTTTGCCAATCTTTGTGCTTCCGGTGTGAGTACGAAAAAACAAGGTCAAGGTGCTGAAACGCGTTTGAATTCACGCCGACGCCCAAAAAAAAAAAAAGAAAAAAAATCCATTAAATAAAAAAGAGCTCTAGTTAATGCTTCCTGAGCACGAAAATTGCAAGAAACAGTTTTGGCTGTGACTGCTTGTTAAAACTTGAAATACAAACCGATTTTTTTAAGTAACAAAAATAAATTATGTCGTTAAGGTTGAGACGATAAAAGAAGAAGAATTTTAAAGACATTTTTTACATTTTATAATCTTTGTGCTTCCTGTGTAACTGCGAAAAAACAAGGTCAAGGTGAAGTGCTGAAACGCGTTTGACTAGATAGACGCAAAAAAAATCCATTACACAAAAAAGTTAGAGCCTAGTTTTTAAACTTGAAATACAAAGCAATTTTTTTAAGTAACAAAATCAACTTATAACGTTGAGACAATAACAGAAGAATTTTAAAGGCATTGTATAGATTTTATAATCAGGCACGGATCCAGGAATTTAGGAAAGTGGGGACACAAAGTTCTAGCCTAGCCTCCATCTCCTGCACTATTATACACGTTAAAAAAGCCTTACTAGTTAATTTTTCACAAATCTGCACAAAAAAATGAATTTTTGAAATCTGTTGACGAAGAATCAACAGGTCCTCGTTTTTCAAAAAAAAAAATTACCACTGCTCACGAATGAAGGAACAATTGTGATCTTGTTTTTATCTTTTGTGTCAATCATTATGAGTAACGCTCGGTCTGACATGACTATAAACAAATATTTCCACTTTTCGCCGATATATAGCCTATTATCAAGGTCACTGTTCCACTAAAAGGAGGGGCTCCGGCCCGGGCGGGCACTCCCTTTAATCCGCGCCTGATCTTGGTGTTTCCTGTGTTATTGCGAAAAAACGAGGTCAAGGTAAAATGCTGAGATCGTTTGATTTCACGCCAAAAAAAAAAAAATGCCACTGCACAAAAAAGAGTCTTGTTAAATGCTTCCGGTGTACGAAAATTACAAAAAACATATACAGTTTTGGCTGTGAATGCTTGTAAATTTTCATCTAAATGTCGGTTCTGCTTAGAATTAAAACTAAATATTAATCATCGTTCACTTAATCTTTTTCTGTAGCCAGATAAACAAAGCCCTTTGTTTGTGCTAGCTAGATTGGTTACAACGTGAGATCTTTTAAACGCTCTCGGCAATCCAAAAAATACTTGCAACATATTTTGCTGTGTCGTGTTTTTAAAAGTTACCGTACATTTAATTATCCGGTCCTGCTGAAACTAATTTATTGTCTATTGCAAGTTTTTCTGTAACTTAAAATAAAAAAAAGTTTAAATTGAATAAGTTAAAAGTTATCTTTTCTAATCAAAACTTTTTTAGACAACATATACTGACAAGCGGAACGCAATATCGAGTAAGCGAAATCTTTTAGAAATATCTTTTTTAGCTGTAGCTAAATTCATTATTTTCTTTGTGTGGTTTACTAGTTCATCGGGCTATCGCTTATATATTTCGTCCTTCTGGGCTGTGTTGTTCAAAAGCATTTTAACTCTAACCCTGGGTTAAGGCAAAATTTAAACGGTAATTTATTTACAATGAAAGGTTTTTTTTTGCTCATGATCACTGCTCAGAATTTCCAACACTAATAACTTGTTACACCAAAATGTCCAAGCCAAGCAAGTTTATGGTTCGTAAAAAACACGAGCATGGGTTAAAAACTTAACCCGGGGTTAGTGCTAATCGGCCTTTGAACAACCTGGCCCTGATGCATAAATAAGAATCTTAGATTCCCCCTAGATGTGAAGATTGCGTCTATTTAACAACTTTGTAAGTATGTAAAACCGAGAAAGCTTTTGTTGAAAGGAAATTCACACAGATATTCAAGTCCCGGCAGTACCGTTTTCGTGAGTGTCTGGTGCCTTGTGGTCGGAAGGCA
The DNA here is from genome assembly GCA_025447995.2 of Isaurus tuberculatus. Classification (NCBI taxonomy): domain Eukaryota; kingdom Metazoa; phylum Cnidaria; class Anthozoa; order Zoantharia; family Zoanthidae; genus Isaurus; species Isaurus tuberculatus. Next base: position 7,071 of record JAOEHV020162337.1, on the reverse strand, counting down.
GAGATCTTACGCGACTGCGCTAAACAGACTGAACACTTTACTTGTTCAGAGTTGCATATTTTGTCTATATATTCGACGAATGAATGTTTCTCGACTGCTTGGTCCAAGCACAGCCGATGATTGAAATACATTAGAACCGAGTTGCGATATTTTCCCGTTAGATAAGGTAAACAAAATAAAGTTGTAAGGCAAGGCATTTTTTTCTTAGGCAGATATTTGTCTTCTCTTTTCAAATAAAGAAGGCATACTTTTTTATTTCCCGGAAAAATGAAGGCAAATTGCTTTTTGCCTAGAACTAGCTTACTGTACACCACTGCAAATCACTTTTTTATTTTTTTTTTGTTTATAACAAAGAAGCCATCATTCAAACGATTTGGTTTTTGACTTTGAATTTAACTAGATGCCCTTCAGGCATTCACTGGGCTAACTGTACATAAAATTGTGAATGTTGCTGCATTTTAACCAGCATGAATCAAAATTACAAAAACAAGATAAAAAGATTGAGTCATTAAGTACAATTAACCAATAAAATCAATCATGTCATTTGAATTCTAATAGTAATAATATTTACAATGGAATGTGCGTGGGTTTGTTTATTTGCTAGTTTGATCAAAAATTTATTTGAATGCTGGGTCAGTGTTGATATTTATTGTGCCAAAAGTCATTTTCATAGTGATTAGTTTTTAGTTAGATGAAACACAAACAAGGGCAAAATGATTAATCATTTCACTTAGTTATATCTATAACAGTAAATATTGTGTTTGAACTGTTTACAATTCTAATAATTAAAAGTTTGGTTTTAAAATATGGTGAACCAACTTGATACACACTCAACTCTCGAGTCCATACATATTATATAATGTATAATTTAAAGCAATACATCAAACAAAGTGAAATTGTCTGAGACAATCTGAAATACAATATCATGTATTAAATATAAACTTGCATCAAAATTGAATGGCAGGTTACACTGTACTTTTGCCTCCTCGACTCTTAACATTATAACCACTGCATTCATAGAGCATATTCATAACTTGCACAACAAAATTTCATGACATCAGTCAATACTTTAATTTCAAATTAAGCGACTTTAATTATAAAGTGTTCTTATAATCAAAACCAGGATGACAACAATTATTAACACTTTCAAAAATAAATTAAAAGATGTAATATGAAACAATGTTCTAAAATCATTGCCTAAATATTTCTTAGTAAATCTTACTGCTCCAATGGAACCTGGAAATTAAACAGTATTAAAACTGGTGGTTATAATATACCCTCTTGGCAGTAAAAATTCCTCTGCAATCATGATTATAGCGAGACTGTTGATTTCGTCACAAAGGGTTGTTTAGGGAATATATAATATTAATAATATGAAGTCATGAAAATACCCAGCAGCAATTTAGCAATTTCAAAATAATATGTAACAAATTTTGAAAATGATATTTATCAAAATATTAGCATATTTAGCAAGATACTTTAATTCAACATGGCTACCGCATGTCCACAGTTTTAAAGCTTTTGTCGCGGATTCGTCTTCAAGCATGCGTTCAATAACGATTAAATTGTTTTAGGCACATTTGTTGATATAGTTTTGCCATTAATTGCACCCAATGCATACCTGTCAACTCTCACGCATCCTGCGCGAGACTCACGCATTTTATCTTAGTGTCACGCACTCACGCATCACCTCTCTAAACTCACGCATTTTTGAAAAATGCCCAAAATGGCATTAAAAACTTAAAATCCTAACTTTTCTGGGGGTTTCGCTCCCCTACAGCCCCCACTAGGGCTTTGCCCTGGACCCAACCGGGTGCTGCGCCCCCTGGACCCCAGCTTCTCACTCCTTGTAACTCTCAGGGGCTGACAGCTATGCCAATGTGAATAAGTTGCTGAGTTCCGGACTTACTCTACGAGTTCGTTTTGAAGTATTGGGCATTTTGTCTGGCTGGAGCCTCGATGCATCATGGGAGACACAATTTGTCTGGTCGACGACGACGACGGAAAAACAAACCCATTTTATGAGTCTTGTGGATTTATCGAGTTCAAAAATTGGTGGAACTCTTAATCGGGATTTTTCCTTCATACAACTGTGGCTCTCATCCACATATCTGTACCACCATTTCGGGGGTTTGGGTGTGGACGTCAGGGCCTTCTCCTCCACGTCCTCCATAATTATATAAAATCAAACTTATATTCAGTTAACGGCGGTGTGGTTGGCGCAGTTGGTAAGATCTCTGCTTTCCAACCACAAGGTCCCAGGTTCAATTCCTCGGCTCTGCCAAAATTTGAACAGTTTTTTGTCATTTATTTTAAAAAATTTTCATAGTTTGTGCAGAAAAGAGAATTTTGATCGGTTCACTGTAAAAGGAGAGGGTTGGGATATAAGATACATAATATGCATCAATGTTGTGCCAATACAAAGCTTAACAATGCACTAAAGCTTAATTCTTACTCTACGTTTGATGTCAGGTTGGTCTGGTGGTTTTCGTTCATGCCTCCCACCACTATGAACTATGATTTGTCTAACTCAGTCTGATTCTGAGGGTTTTTCTTGGGGATTTCGGTCTTCCTCCCTCCATTGAATCGACTTTCACCAAAGTCTGTGCTCTGGACCGCTTAAACACGAGCCTCTGGCTCGGGAGATTGGGTAACCACTCCCAGCGCGTAAATACGTTAAATATTAAGGAAGCCTGGGCTAGAGGGAACCATGTGTCCTATTACCAGTACTCCCGCTCTGTAACACCTTGTAGTAAATATTTTAAATTGTAAGTTGAACAATTCAATGAAATACTTGACTAATATCGTCTCTAGTTTCCCAGAAAAACTGAAAATAGCAAAATTTTCCTCAACTTCCCCACATCACAAAAGGAGCGCCATTTAGGTTACATGCATACCAACAATAAAAAATTGCTAAATCCATTTAAACATTTGTTGGATTTTATTTTATCTACAAACATTTTTTTAAAAGCAATGCTTAAGTAATGTCCTAAGTTCATGTTAACCAAGATGGAGAACAGAGTTATTTATTGACCGTTTTACAGTTACATGCTGAGTAACGAAGATTCGTTATTGATTGATCCCACTTTATCTTTCAGTTCTATAACAACTCGTTTTGGAAAAAAAAGTTTTTCTATTGTTTCTATTTTGTCTACTTGAAAATTCACTTTTAAAAACAACTCAGCTGCATTGTTTACGAATCGACTACAAACAACTGAACAACTTGAACTGATCTTGCTCTGGAGCGTTTCCCAGTTACGGACACTGTTAGGTAGTTGGTTTTGCCGACATCCAAAACTCGTGTTGACCTCAACCTGACAGAAAACCGAGCCCAGTACCCAGCACGGGCAGTTATCATATTTCGTCTAATTGGCAACATGTAGCCGAGCTTGCTTTTAGCCCTGATTGTGAATGTTTCTGTGTATGACAGTCCATTGATAATCTCGAACATCACAAAACTGATTCGGCCAATCGGCAGGGTGAAATAGTTTCTAGCGTGTACCGTACGAAGGATGACGCTTTTGGGAGTCACGATGTTTCTGGAGATTCTCTGAAACGGGTTTCCTTTAATAATTGAAACAAAAGTAGAGTTTTAATAACAATAGTGATGATAATATTACCAAAAGTTAAAAAATATATAGTTTACCATAATGTTCTTATAGAACCTCAAAAGGGCTTCCATGAAATAATAGTGATGATAAGAATTTGATCAGTGTCTTATGCTTACTTATATTATAGCCTGCTCGTATTCTCGGAAATGATTTTGATGCTTATTCTGATCTTAATCCTGATTCTAACCAAATGCCGGTCTCGCTGATGACTTTGATCTTAATTCAGAGCATGCATATGATGCTGTTTTTGATCGTGGTAAATTTCCTGATTCTGATCCTTACACTGAACATGATACAGAGTCAACTTGGACCTTGGTATTATTTCTGATCCAAACCCTGATCATGATACTGATCTTGACTCGGGTGGATCTTGAAATCCTCATTCTAATCCTAAACATGAAGTTAGTTCTGATCAAGATTCAGATCCTTTTGATCTAAGTTAAGTTTTTGATTCTGATCCTAATACTGAACTTGATTTTGATAATAATCTTAATCTTGGTATAAAACCTGAATCTATTTTTGGTCCTAATCCTGAACCAAATCCTTTTATTTATCCTCATCAAGATGGTTTACTTAAAATCGAAGGTAGAGATGATCCTGATCATAAAAATTACCATCGACAGTGTCAATAACGCTGTATAACAATGAAATTTTAAAAACCATCTCAATACTTGTACATTGCAGTCATTATATTTCAGCGGAGAGTGGCTAATTCCTAGGGCATCTATCTTCTAATCTTAAAAAGACAAATATAACGGCCAAAAAGCAATACGTTAAATATTTCAACATCCATCCTAACCTGCTGTTGTAGTTCCCTCTAGCTGCAATCTGAAGGATGTTGACGGGGCTGTAAAAGTAGATATATAGTGGACGTTTGTCCTTCCTCGTGGTTGAAGAATATGACTTGATATAAGTCCTCCATTTTTGGTGATAAACTTGAGTCTCAAAGAGCCACGGCGAACTTTGTTAGACCCCGCTACTGTTATCAACACCTGAGTCGATTTACCTTAATAGAAAAAAGAAATCCCTCTGTGAGTGTTTGCCATTGGTCCAAATTGAACTTGCTTCATTAAAAAGAACAACGGGTGTAGTTCATCGAATAAAGACAAAGTAAAATTATTCCGTTGGCAGGACCTTAAAGCTTTTGATAAGGGGACTTCAAAGAATCGACGCGATCTTAGAGAGAGTAGGAAGCCATCAAGGTTTTGTGTAAACTTAAGTAAATAGTTTTTAAAAAAACTATTAAATGCGTCGGCGAGTAGATATAAACTATGAAATAATGTTGATAATAAATTATCATCGCCGTAAAGATGAAGAAGCTAATCATCTTTACGGCGATGATAATTTATTATCAACATTATTTCAAGGTTTTGTGTAGTTTGTTTTCATTTGTTAACGAGTTTACATTTGATAGTTGATGCATATGATATTTTGTTTACCCGCAACTCTGTGGTGCTATTGATACATTTACTTATTTTGCCTCCGAATAACACCCGGTAAAAATGTTGTACTCGATAAAACAGCCTTTAAAATAGGGCCGATTTTCTGATCGATATTTTGACCTTGCTTTTGTTTACAAATAACTTAACTGTCATCACTTACCAATAATTGGGTGCCAGATAGGAATTTCGTCTGTAATTCTTCCCCGAGCTCTACGTATCAAGAAAGAGTGCTCAAAATCAATGTTTGTTGCACTTGATCCCTTCACAAAGAATTCGCTTTTTCCAGCTCGTGGAGGAATGGTTAGTTTCCAGGTCCCAACTTTTGGGTTCTTAATCTGGTATACGTGAATTCTTGATAAAGAAACCTTCCCGGATGTTATAACCACATTTTGTGGATCTTTAAGTGTTACATCAATAGGAGAACCGGGTGAGTTGGTATTTTCCGTTGTTATGGAAACAGTGACGTCTTTAACGGAATCGTCGATGATAACGGAATGTTCGTCGTTAGATTGACTGCGTTTTCGTCGCCATGATTGGTTGGAACCTACAGTGATGGTATTAGAGCCGCCGAGGACGCTTCCGGTTAAACCACTGAGCTGTTTTAGTTCTCCAGCACTGCTTAGAGGAATAACCTGTCCACCGGAATAATCGGCAAGGTCTTTAAAATGATCTGGGCCCGAAGAACGACATGTACCTTGAAACAAGCATAGTTGGAAAAGAAAATCAAAAGTCAAATAATAATAGTGGCCCCTTTATAAAAAAACAATCCAGTACAAGTTATATGACTACAGTCATGTCATATACAAGAGTATGTGTAAATTCGAAATATAATGTTTTAAAAAAGGAAAAAAGTTAAGAACATAGGATAATAAAATAAAGACTAGTAATAATTGGAAATTAGTGGAGTGCGTTCGACCGACGACGTTAAAAAAACGTAGGTGATCGATATTAGTCAACAAGCCACCACGGTGGCATGAAGTCGAGGCATTTTAATACGGTCGGTCGCCCGTACGAAAATCCCTCAATGCAGGATGGGATCAAGCCTGAGCCCGCGAGCAACGGCAAGATTAGGATGCGTTCTCCTTCGTCGAACTCAGTAACAGTGAAAATAAATTAACCGCTATACCCAGCTACTAAAGATTTCGCAGGCTAAACTCTTGTTACCATGTTACTGAATAAAACTTTAAATGTAGCAACGAAATAATGAAATCATTCGAACCTCATTTCTAAAAGCTTAATACAAGTCATAGACTTTAACTCATCAGAGCAATAGTTTCAAGCTTTAGAAACAACGTATATACTGTGGATTTCAAACTATACCCAGTTCTTCTCACCTTAGGCAAGACTTCTTTAAGACGAGTTTTTTACCTTAAACAAGGACTTAATACTAGCAGACCATCTGTTAATTACGGCCTTTAATACAGCTATCAATATACTTTGACAATGCTCACATGCTGTTGTTTTTTTTAATTGGTCACTCGGTCAATAAAGCTTACGAATATAAGTTAGACTGGCACTAGGCTAATCAAGCTATTAAGATATGACCGAATATTACTCACCAGTCGTGAAGAAATTAACGGTTACTCCGTAATCATGAACAAGATATTTCACCTCATCTATGTTGTCAGGTGTTGCGTCTTTAGCAGTGGCGTCTGTAAAAACGTACAAGGGAGATCCCCATCGTGGTGAATCGTATAACGCATTGAGTATTCCTGTGAATGTTTTCTCGGGACAATCACCTCCTCCAGTAGCTGTCAATGACTGGATTGCATTCACAAAAACTGCATCTTCTCCTTCTTCGTGATACTGTGCTGGTCCTGCTCCTGCAATTTATGAAAAAGACTGAAATTGAGGACGTCTCAGGGGCGGATCCAGGGGATTTGAGGCTGAAATGAAAATTTAAAAAAAGAAGCTAAGCTAAATCCTTTACGAGCCTAGTGCCCCATGGAGCCGGCGCTTATCTCCGGTTTCTGTAGTGTTAAGCGGATGAGAGTCGTAGACTCCCCCTGGACGGGACA
>JAOEHV020162227.1:0-13916 GCA_025447995.2 Isaurus tuberculatus | reverse complement strand
TAAAATGCTGGAAATGGCTATTTAAGAGACTCAAACTTTCAAAATTTTCTGGGGGTGCATGCCCCCAGACCCCCCTAAAAAAAACACTCGCCCCTTCAGCGCTCGTGGTGCCCCCCTTTTCAAAATCCTAGATCCGCCCCTGCATTCCTACATGATTTTGATTGTGTAGCCTTTGTCTCGAAGGGTCTGGGCACGTTTGATGGTTGTATTGTTCGCATCATCCACAGTGCGGTTTAGGAGGTCTTTTTGGGAGGTGTAGCGCTCTTTGTAGCAACTAGGACAACCATGATAAAAACAGCCATAAAATTTGTAAATGGTACGGCTGGGTGGATGATATCCGTCTACGGTGTAGTTCTGTAGTTGTGTAGTTCTGTCAGACCGAACGTCTTTGCATGGGAAAGCAGCGAGAGGCATGTTGAAAAAAGAGAGTTGTGGCTCGTTCTATATTGAGTGACAGTTGCTACAGAGAGTAAAATACCGACCGTTCTTGTTTCCTTTTTCGGCTAAACAAACCAAACTGAAACCTAGCGGTCTATTACACGGAAGAAACAAAATACAAGCTGTTTTGTATTTGCGCTTGAATATTTTTCATGATGGTTTCAAACTAAAAAGTCATTGTTTATCATAAATTTAACAAGGAAGACTAACAGTAACAGCTAAATATTTGCCACTGTGTTCATTCTTATTCTTCGATCGTCTTGTTTCATGAGTGTTAACCAGGCTTTTTAAGGGTGTCAAATCAATGAATGATTTAGATGGTTTGCTGTGACGGTGCTCCCTTGGTTCACATAGATGGATTTGTCTTTCAACTAGAGTATTTATATTTAATATTGAGGCAAGCGATTATTTTTTTATTTTGATTTGGAATCCCCCATGGCCCAAACAACAAAAATATTTTAAAGTGGCAAGTGGCGCCCATCATGAGTTCATCGAATCTCTTAACCTATAAGCTAAGTTTACTGTAATCTTGAAATTTGTTGCCGAGAAAACTTTGATACTGGAGGCCCGAAAAAACTAGACTGTTCATCATTTGGAGTATAGCAGAAATCGGGAAACCCGGGGGAGGGGGTGGTCTGGGGGCATTCCTCCCCAGAAGGTTTTGACGTTTAAGACTTGAAAACGCTCTCTTGTCTTCTGGGACGACGATTTCTGCCATGAATATTTGTTAAGTGATCTTCATTGTCGTTTACTGTCCTTTTAAAGTATTTTTGAAACGAATGTCAAAAAGAATGTCTGTAAAAAAATTTGCTTTGTTCTGCATTTGACTGTAGCTTTCTAAGGGGGCGTTTACATGAACCCGGGTTGGCTGCCAACCCGGGTCAGGTCACCAGCCCAGGTCAACCCTTCTCCAGTCAAACGCCAGTAACTGTTTACATGAACCCGTTGTCTGACCCGGGTCAACCCTTCGGAGCCGTTTACATGAACCCGGGTCAGCTACCAACCCGGGTTCGCACATCAACCCGGGTTGAAAATAAAAACAGTTTACATGGACCCGGGTCAGCTGCCAACCCGGGTTCGCACATCAACCCAGGTTGAAAATAAAAACAGTTTACATGGACCCGGGTTGCCTGCTGTTCACCCGCCCAGGGTTCGACCCGGGCCAAGTTGTGTTTTTGCTCGGTCGAAAGACTGGTTTCGATATTTTCGAGGGAACGTTGAAGTAAAATGGCGGACAGAAAGCAAATTGTTGTGAAGCAATATGAAGTTTTATCGCGCGTAGTCTTTGTTTCGTCCGGCAATATGGCTTCCAGTTCGCGATTTCATTGGTCAAATCAAATGGTCAAGAAGCTTATTAACTTTATGAAGGAATATAAGACAGCAATTTTTAAATTAAAAGTCTTGTTGTGGCTTGGTTGACATCAAGTTAGTATTTTTTTACTTTGGGCTAACAGTAACATTCTCTGCTGCTGCATTAAGATTATGCACAAAAATACGTGGAACTGAGCCAAAGCACACAAAAAAGAAAGAATCACGAACAGCATCACAACAATTTGCTTCTGTCCGCCAGTTTCCTTCAACGTTTCCCTCGAAAATATCGAAACCAGTCTTTCGACCGAGCAAAAACACCACTTGATTGGCCCGGGGTCGAGTGAACAGCAGGCAACCCGGGTAAATGTGCGAATCCGGGTTGGTAGCTGACCCGTGTCCATGTAAACTGTTTTTATTTTCAACCCGGGTTGATGTGCGAATCCGGGTTGGTAGCTGACCCGGGTCCATGTAAACTGTTTTTATTTTCAACCCGGGTTGATGTGCGAATCCGGGTTGGTAGCTGACCCGGGTTCACGGCCCCTAAATAGCATGATGTCGAGGCCTCAAGTCTTAACAATCACGTGGACAAATCCTCCAAAGTTTGTGTTTTTTTCAATCTTTTGGTTTTTAACACTTTTTCATTTTGGTACCTGTACTGTCTGAGTTAATATTACTCAATCTTCAAAATGACCACAGGGTATACACCGATTTCCACGAAAGCTTCAGAGATCATATTGGTGAGGTAGGTTGAGAGAATAAAATGTTTCTGGCACAACTTCGCAGATTCAGTTACTTTCCGAGAACTTGTTCTTGTTTATGTTCACGAGATCGAAATTGCTTTTTAGATTCAGATTCTTTTTGTTATTCGTCTTATAAATTTTAAGTTAAAGTTTTTTTGTATATCTTTGCTTTTGTCGTACATTTTGTATTAGAGACGGTTTTACACGTTTTAACAGGCTTTGTTGATTTGCGGCGTCCAAACTCACTTCCTGTCCTCCAGCGCAAAATGGGATTATTAACGTTTTGTGTTAAACAAGGGAGGGAGAAATTTCGAAATAACAATGTGATTAACGCAAAGAATAATCGCTAGGTGAAAGTTTATGTCTCTTAATACAGTTAAGAAGTTAGCATCTAAAGAGTTAAGCTTTTATAATTTTGTATCCTGCAAAATTCATATCCGTCGCAACCCCATTAGAACTTGTCAATTTTAATAATGATAAAAGATAAGGCAAATATTGAACTAGCACATTAATTAAAGTTGAGTGCAGATACTAATGGTCATAAACGTAATAACAGTGATAATTTTCAACATGGTTTTAATTAACATTATTCACTCCTGAGTCAATGAACAGGGCTGGGTTGTTCAAAAGCTTGTTAACTTTAACCCTGGGTTAAGGTAAAATTTAAACAGTAATTTCTTTACAATGAAAGGTTTTCTTTGCTCGTGATCACTGCTCAGAATTTCCAACACTAAAAACAAGTGAACCCCAAACTTCAAAGTCAAATCAGTTTATGGATCGTAAGAAACGCGAGCATGGATTAAAAACTTAACCCTGGGTTAGTGCTAATCGACCTTTGAACAACCGGGCCCAGGTCTATATACTAACTCTGTGACCTAAACTCGACCGAAAATTTTTTGTTTTATTTTCTCCCAGTTTAATCACCAAAGTAAGAGACTCTGTTTCTTGTTTTATTTCAGGCATAAAAAAATAAAATTAGCGAGATGTTTGTTAATGCAAGCAATCTCAACATAAAAGAAATTTTAAAAAATATGTTGCACCATCTTTCAATTTGCAATATTTCTACTTTCGAAACTTGCAGCTACCTACATTTTGCAATTCAAGTCTCACAGAAACAATCTGCCGTCTATAAAGAAGGTTGGATAATGTACAATAGATGGAGATAGCGAACCAATGAGAATTGACATAATGCTAAGATTACCAACTTTTAAAATGAAACATATCATGGTAGCTCTGTTTTGGAGAGAAGAAAAATGTTTTTAAAAATCAAAGTACTGACTTGATAGTAAAACCTTGATTACAAAAACTATATTGAGACTGCAAGGACTCATATTAAAGACATCAGCATATGCATCTATCATGGCATGAAGTAGGAATAAAGACATTTTCTTTGAAAATTTGATAAAATCCCCACCTGGGGGAAGGGGAGGTACAATTCCTATAGTTAGCCAAACCTCCACCCCCCCCCTCCTCTGGCTTAACATCGATAGGTACATTTATTTTAATTAGTAACAAAGTTTTCAGCAAATGTCTCATTAACTTCTTTCCTTTTCTATGTTCTTTATCCTTTTCAATTTTTTTTACAGGACATCAATACTCTCCCAGTTTACAGACTTTGCCAATGTTCTCAAAGCATTCATTGGTACTAGTTACATTTCTTTGCCCTTTGCGTTTTATCAAAGTGGCCTAGCAGTAAGTATATGTTACATTACTTAGGATGAAGTATCTTGAAAAATAAAAAAATATCAATTTTTTTTAGTGTTTTTATAATTGTATAATTACATGATTGCAAATAAAAATTATATTATATTAATCCAAGGGGAAAAGAAGAGCTGGTATGGGATTTGCTTGCCCTCTTTGCCCTTGTCCCTTAGCATTGCTACCCGCCAGATGGGTTTAAAATCTTACCCCTTGTTATAAATTTTGTATACATGCAGCCGGTTTTCAAAATAAGCCAGACACATGGCAGCTTTCTGGCTACCTGATTTTTGAGTTTTACCACGACTAAATTCTCACTTGATAATCACCAATTTATACATCCAGCAAAATTTAACTAAGTGTTTCACAAGGAATAAAACTAAAATACTAGCAGAAAGTAAATCGTTTCATCAAGACAAAAGAAAATGATCTCAACTTCATCCTGAAACATGTTTGTTTGTAGTGACATCACTTTACTTTATTTCGTCAGGTCAATTTTTTTAATAATTATATAGTAAAGAATTTTTATATCTGAAACTTTTAAATAAATATGTTTCCAAAATTTTAATATACTATTATTTGCCAGAAGACCAAATTTTGCAATGTTTGCAAGGGGATTCCCTGGGAAAATTTCCCTATATTCAAGCTCAAGTGTGTGGAATCCCTGCAATGTTTCTGATGACATGTCTTAACTCAACAGCTTGGTGCAGCTGGTCTTATTGTTATAGCGCTAATAACAGTCCATTGCTGTTTGTTAATCATCAAATGCAAGAATGCAGCTGTTAAACTTGTTTTGGAATCATTGCCAGAGTACAGAGTCTTAGAAGATGAAGGTTGTACAGTGGAAATTCAACAAATAAAGGAACGCATTGAGAGAGAAATGTCACTTGGAGATATCGGTTTGATAGCTATTGGACCTTGGGGTCTCAGAATTGTCAATGTTGCCTTGGTCATGACACAACTTGGGTTTTGTGTAGCCTACATGATTTTTATGGGAAATACATTAACTTCAATGTTTCCTACCAAATTTATAGATTCTTCATTACAACCAAATTCAACATCAAATGGCTCAACTACAATTCAACATTATGATGATAATTCAACAGTAGTTCTTGGAGCTCACAGACTTTATCAGAAAAGGCAAAGTATTCCCTGCTCAAGTTGTACAGCACATGGCACACTGAGTAATTCTTCTAGTTATACTAAACCACTTGTAGGGACAACAACAGCTCCATACTTTCTATTACTAGAGCTTATTCCAATACCGTTTCTCATATTAATGGCATTTATTCGAAATCTGCGAAAGCTAGGACCCATTAGTGCTGTAGCTAATGTGGCACTGTTGGCTGCATTTTTTGGAGTGCTTGGTTATATGCTTAATGGTAAGTTGTTTAATTTTAGATAATTTATCTTATTTGGATCTTTAAACAGGCAAATCTGTCATGACTGGTTTAATATATGCCTATTACATACTACCATAGAATTCCGAAAGTAATGCCCCCCCCCCCCCGAAAGTAACGTTAATTTTTCGCCCTCCCATTAACTCCCGAAAGTAACAGCCCCCCCAAAAAAAGTAACAGCTACCCGAAAGTAACGGCATTTTGAGAAATTACCCCAAAACGGTAACAAAACACTGCATTTGTGAATGTTGATAGTATTTAATGTTCATTTCAAGCATTACCATACTTTCCATCGGCTTACAAAGCAAACTTAAAGAGTATCGTATTTAACTGCTTAATCGCTGCAATACTGTATTGAAATTAATTTGTCAGCGAAGGGTCAAAATATACTGTACAGTTTAATATTAGTGATCGTGTATGTATAGCGTACCGATTGAGGTAGTCTGTTTTATTTGTTCATCTGGTTACGTTAGATTTGTGGGAATATGCACAAATGGAGTGACTTTTAAATTTCATAATACGTGTCCTCTTTTTCTAAGACCACTTCAAGTTACAAACGTTTTTTACCTATCCAAAAATAACGGCTACCCGAAAGTAGCAGCCCCTTTTGCCTGTAAAGTCCGAAAGTAATGGGGGCCATTACTTTCGGAATTCTACGGTAATATATCAAATACACAAACTGAACTTTATAAGTTTGAGTTAATTATAATGAAATCAAGCTAGATTATTTCCTCAATTTTTTCAGTAAAATAAACAAACGTAGTTCTGGAATTTAGTCCTGGAATTTTTTGCAACCACAAGTGTTTGAGCAGTGTCAGGTAGAGGAATGTATAACTGACCAGTCATTTTTCTTTTTGATTAATATCTCAATCAGATTTTAGGAAATTAATCACTTTTAAACCATCAGTTTGTTTATTGTAGTTCTGTTCTTTTATCCAGGTTTTCATTTCAAGATTTACGACATCAGATTAGCCAGCATAACAACTTTTCCTGTTTTCTTTGGTCAGTTAACTTGTGCTTACGAAGGGATTGGTTGTGTAAGTATTGATTATAAATTTTTGTAAAGATAAACCAGAAAGTGCAATTTTTCTAGATGACTCAGGGAGCGAAATTAATGTCAATTAGTTGGCTTTTACCAGTTATTTTGACTGTGGACCAGTAAAAGTGTCTCAAAAATACATTTAACTGGCCTGATAGCAGTTTTTTAAAAAAAAACCCAAAAAACTGAGATTCAGGAAAATGATTTATATCCACACTGACCAACTAAAAATTTTCTTAATTTTGCACCATGTGACTGTAAGCTACAACCACATAGACTCAAACAGCCAGCATTTTATTGAGAAACAAAAATTTGATTTGAATTTTGTAAATTGTATTTCAGTCCTTGAACTCTCTAATTTTACGGACATGGCCATTTTGGACTCAACATTTTTGCCAAAAATTGGGCATCAAGGCAATTGTCAAAGGGCATCTAATAGTTAATACCCTAATTATAAAATACCCTATGTTTCAACACCTATTTTTTAAAGGCACGGGGGCACCCAACATAACAGGGGCAGGCCATTTGTGGCGGTAAATCGAGCACATTTCTGGGGGCATTACGGCAATGGCCAATGGCATCCACGGCAAATGCTGCATGGCTGTCGTAGATTTCAAGCCCTGGTATTTTATTTTGTATAGATGTTCTTTTGGTTGTTCTAGTTGTAGCGGGCTCTTGAACACAGATTCCTGGGTTCAAACCATTCCTTCAACTTTCTATCCTTATGAAGTCAACTAAATAGCAACCAGCTTCTGCTTGAAGCTTTCCTGGGAAATTATAAAAATTATAAGTAACCTTTTAAGTTGGGACTCTCATATACTTAACAATGTTAATTATAGTAACCCAGAAATAAGCACCAACTTTTGTGCCCAAAAAAGAAATTTCTCCTTAATTACAAAATGTCTACTGCAACAATTTGAACTTAGAGTATAATTTTGAAGCTCACAAAATCTTTTAAACTTGACTATGTAATAAACTAATAAGGGGAGTTTACTTGTCATTTTATCAAATACTATAATTATAATAAATTATAATTAGTGTAAACTCAAGATGGTGATAATGATGATCAATACAATGATGGCATCTCTTTAACATAAATTTAATTATGTTCAATCTTTTTGGCAAAATTGTACTCTAATTAGTTCAGTTATATCATTTAGAAATTAGTTACTTTCATTATTATTATCATCGTTTATAACGTTTTCATTGGTGGAAATTTTATTGTCTTGTAGATAATTCCGATTGAGTCCAGTATGGCAGACAACAGACCCCGGTTTCCTTTGTATCTTCAACTAGCAATTGCTCAGGTTTCAGTTATCCTTGGATCTTTCGGCATTCTGGGATACCTCATTTATGGCAGTAATGTTCCACAGATTATCACAGATACACTCCCTGCAGGCCCTTTAGCACAAGCTGTCAGGGTTACTCTTTGCATTGCTGTTTTGTTCACCTACCCTCTTCAGCTGTTCCCAGTGATTGAAATCTCCGAGGGGCTTCTGTTTTCAAGGACATTGAATCAGGATAAATCCCTACTCCCAACTATTGTTGCTGGGCATAGTGAGAGCACACACATCGCAAGCGATTCATACCCAAAATATCAGTCTGTAACAGCAGATATACAGGGTTCAGATTTTCCTGCAGGTGCTCATGGTCAGTCATCAGAGAATGAGTCAAACAGTAGCTCACAGAACTTAACTGAAGTTAAAATTCCATACCAGGTATGAGACTATAATTTAAGCTTGAAACTAAGCCAATTTTCTTAGCATCATAAACTGCTGTGGAGCTGAAAATAATGTTTGGCGAAATAAATTTTTGTACAAATTAAAATAGTAATAATTATTTTATAATGTTAGACTTTAGTGTAAGTTAAATCCCGTCTCTAACATTCAAAGACATCCACAATTTCTTCCATTTCTAGACATCCTTCCTCTATATCTACTTATAATATCATATTCATCATCATCATCATATCCATTAACGTCACTGATCCACTGATTCGCGGGTGTGACGTTGCATGGTTTTTGTTTTGCTCCTCCACAAGGCACGATTTTCTGTGTCCTCCACTCTCAGGCCGGAGAGCTTGAGGTCATTCCTCAGGACCTCACACCAGGTCTTTCTTGGCCTACCACGGGACCTACGTCCACCAACATCCAGGGAACAAACCCTTCCAATCCATGATGTGCTCCACTGGACATGGCCAAACCATCTAAGACGCTTCAATTTCACAATCCCATTTCATCCATTCATTATAGTATTGATTTTTATTCTTTTATTTTTCTTATCAAACTTGGACTACTGCTAATTGCATGTACTAAGCAAAAATCAATTGATCAAGGATTACTTGTTGGTTATTTATGCCCTATCGACATTAAGCCCCCAGAAGGGGGAAGGCCGGGCTAAGGGTGGGGAGGACCAAAGTGTATTGCATAGGGGTTTGGCATTGTTCATTCTCAAACTCATTAATAATTCATCAAGTTAAAACAAAAGAAATCATAACCATGACCATGAATTGGAAATGTGATCTTAATTAGCAGATATTTTTATGATTTTATTGCTCCGTTTACTCCTTAGTGTTAGCTTCGATTAACAAAATATATCAAACACTTGAGACAGTTTTTCATCATGTTTCGAAACACTTCAAATTTCATCAAAAATACTCCGCTGTGCGTTGTATTTTCAACTCTCTTTTTAGTATGACAGTTTGGAAATGTGATGAAACACTGTCTCTCGTGTTTGATATATTACTTCATGCTCTGCACCAGGGTTTCTCATCATGTTTCCAAACACTTCAAATTTCATCAAAAATACTCCGCTGTGCGTTGTATTTTCAACTCTCTTTTTAGTGTGACAGTTTGGAAATGTGATGAAACACTGTCTCTCATGTTTGATATATTACTTCATGCTCTACACCAGGGTGGGGAAATTTGACAAAAATTATGACTTTTAAACATCAAATATATCCCCATGTGGGAACCTTCTGAAGGTTTCAGTTTCAAGACCATATATAGTCAGCCTGATGATAGGGCATTAATGGAATAAAATGAAAAAAATGTCTAATCCCCACCCCTTAACTGGCCTTTTTCCCTGGGGGCTGAAAAAATTGTTAGGTGCATTAACAATAAGATTTGAAGTTTTTGCTTAATGAATGTGTACCTTGTTTTTAAAACTGAGACATTGACACTTCACTCATTTATTCTATCCACAGACACCAGCTTGGAAGAGAAATATACTGAGAGGAACTCTGGTCTGTGTGACTGCTTTGATAGCCTGGGCTTTGAGAGATGACTTTGCTTATGTCAATGCTTTTATTGGCTCTGTTGGGAGCTCGACGTTAGCTTATATTTTACCATGTACTTTTCACCTAGTCCTACTCAAACATGAGAACTCAACATTTACTGTTTTCAAAAACATTGCATTTATTGTGTTTGGGATCGTTGGTGGTATCGTTGGAGTGGCAATCACTATCGAAAGTATGGTCAAGTCATTTAAACAAAGTAGCTAAGTCTTATGCTAAGGGTTTCTTTTTTAAATTTTGACATTGGTTTTTATACGATAATTTGACATCTTTAGAATAAGAACTGTAATTTAAAACTATATTACGATCATGCTGAAATCTACTTAGCAAAAGTTGGATGGATGAAGTTTGGACAAAGTTTTTTAAAAATTAATGAATATTTCTGAAAACTTCTTTTGAATTCATTTATTTCCATGTTCAATGTTTTGTAATTAGCCAAACTGTAAGTTCCAAATGTGATGGACAAGTGTTTTTTTGTTAACAGATAAATTATTTTTTGAGGTGTTTTGTAATTAAACTTGAAAAGGCTTTTACCCAGTATGTCAGCTGATCATGTCACTGATTTTCAATACTGTGCATATTAATTACTTTGTGTGTTGCACACATATGGTTTAGAAAGGGTTTCAAAATGTTTGTACTTGCTCCAGATGTCTTTCTTTGAAGAAGTGATGTTTGTTGTGTTTAGGTGTTCCATTATTTGAGGAATAAAATGACATGATAGAAGGTGTCCCTTTGGCAGCTTCATTATCATCATCATCACTGTCATCGTCCCTAGAGTTAACACAAATTTAATTCAAATAATTTTTGTATTTCTTTGGATTTTAGATCACAACTTTTATTTATTTTTGTGTGGCTTATAATCAAGGGTGGCTTATATTTTTCTTTGGCATTTAAATTGTATTAATGAAACCATTGAAATTTTAACATTAAGTTCAAAAAGCAAGCACAAAAAGAAACGAGAATCCAAAACCTAATCATGATAATGACATCCTATAACTGAATTCTTCCAAGATATTTGAAATCCTCTTCATACATTGTCTTTTTCTATTCAACAATTTTAAAATATTTAGCAATGAGTAGTTTTCAAAGCTCAATATTTAATTTTTTTTTAAATCTGATAGTTTTTCACTGATTGAATTTTTTTTTTAAATCTGATAGTTTTTCACTGATTGATGGAGGTGCAACTTAATTCAAGGAAAGCTTATAATGTTACTTTTTTTTCATACTATTTGATGCTGGTTATAATCAATGAAGGCTTAAAAACAAGGGCAACTTATAATCAAAAAGATAAAAAATCCTAGGTTGAAGGACAAGGAACATTCTAATATATAGAAATGATATTGATTACTTCAAAAATTTCTCTCTTCCTACCATACAACAGGTACTGCCTTTTCCTCAAGAATCTTGCTACAGGTTGACCAGCTAAACCTTACAAGTTGTGGAAATCCAAATATCTTATCTATGTTATCCTCCAACCAATTCTTTGTTGCTGGGTCTGAAAAGTGTATAAATTATTTATTTTATTAAGAATTCATAAATGTTGGTATTAAAGGCTGAATGATAATAATAAACATAGCTATATGTCATTGGGATAAGGCAAATGAAAATAGCTGCTGAAAAAAGCCTTTAGCCTGAATGTTCCTCATTAAAAAGTACTAACTTTGAGGGTCTCTTTGAAATCAAACATCAAGTTCAAAAGCTGTTGATTTAGAAAAACATGATCAATATAAACAGTAAAACTAATATTAATAAACAAATCAATAACACTTCATATGAAGTGTTATCAATTTCTTTTTAAGATTAGTTTTACTGCTCATACTGATCATAATAAAATTATTTTTCTAAATCTGATTTGAATAAGCGGTGTCTTAGAATATGTTTTTATTCATAGAAATTACAAACCAAACCACTTTGTAACAGCTAAATTGACACTTGCCATTTGGATATCCTGACCCAATTTCATTGGACGGCTGGATGTCTTCAGCAAATTTCCATGAACTAACAATTCTGTCTCGGCCAACCTGATTGAAAGATAAACAATGTAACAATGACTATCTATTACGAAATCCCCTTATAGGAAACATTGAAAAAATATGTTGAGAAACACTTGTCCGTTTAAAAATTTGCAGTTTTAGACAATATAAATGTACATCAAAAATTTTGCAAAACTATTTTTTTCTTTACAAACTTAAGATGAATTAAGAATTTTTTTTTTTATCAGAAGTTAACTAGTACATTGTTTTTACTAGACCATTTAAGTGTTAACTAGTTGTCAACATGATTCAATCACCTTTGCACAAATACTTGCAGCACTGACAACTGGAAACTTAGCATCAGCTTTTGGTGTGACAGTGATTTTCAGAGCGGGAAATATCTTCTTCAGCTTCTCTTGGTATTTTTCTGCTGGTCCCACGGTATCAACATACACCTAAACAATACAATCCAAGCCTTATAGTGTTCAAAATTTACAGCTGCATTTTTGCTCATGGAAGAAAATTTAAATGTTTTTTTTTTGTGTGTCATGGACAAAGACTCTTCCTACAGTAACTCTCCCAATTTTATTCTTGGGAGTTTTACAGCAGAATCATTATATCTCCCTATTTTACCTAGTTCTCCTGCTTTCTTTACAATCCTAATCAATAACGATTTCGACACTGAGTTACATATAAATATAAGTGAAATAATCCGACGTTTCGGCATCATGCTGGCGCCATTCTCAAGGTACTAACGTTATTTAAATATTCACTATTAGTTTAAGTTCTCTAACCTGAATAATTTAAGTTAGTACCTTGAGAATGGCGCCAGCATGATGCCGAAACGTCAGATTATTTCACTTCTTTACAATAATTTCTCAAACTCTTTGTTTACTCCCTAGTTTTAGTTTCATCACGTTTCCAAACATCTCAAATTTTGTCAAAAAATAATACTCTAGCTGCTACATGTCGTTTCAACTCTCTTCTCAGAGTTTGGAAATGTGATGAAACACTGTCTCTCATGTTTGATATATTACTTAAAGACATGAACAAACATTTTAAATTTTATTAATAGGTATGCAATATACTATAAAAAGGAAATATCTCGGCTTTTACTATAAAAGGTGTTTTCAATCATATCATAGCAATCATGCCTCACTGCTTACTAGTACTGAGTTCACTCCAGTTACATTAGTGTCTTTATTCATACCAGTAAAAACAATTATGATATTCTGAAACCTTAAACTTAAGCTAAACATTTCTCTCACTTTCTCTAAGATCTAGTGTTTTGAGTCTCTGCATGGGTTTTATGGTTAATTTGCCAAAAACATGAAAAGGTTTCAGTATTTGTTTGATTAGTTGATAAGAGGGTGTAGTAAAACTGATTTCGTCCCACTTAATGTTAATTGGACATTAAGAGAGGAGGAGGGGGGGGGTGAAATCAAGAGATGGATGTTAAGAAAAAAATGCTAAAAGGATGTTTCACTGCATTTCCATCTTTAAAGAAAAGCAAATTAAATGACTTGCGGCTGCCACACTTTCCTACAGAACCATTTAGAAATCTCCCTCTGGTACATCAGTGAATAATACTAAGTTTCAACTTGAGGTTAGAGATGAGCAAATTTCAGGAAGTCATGATAATTTTACTTCCTTCAGTATTTTCTGCCAAATATTGTATTCATGGCAATCCCGGCATTGGCACAAAGGCTCCAGAGGAATTACCATGAAATGCTTCAAACCCAAACCTGTTAATGAGGGTAATAAAAGTACAAAAAACAATAGTGGACATTAAGGAGGGGGAGGGAGGGGTAACGTCCTTAACGACCAATGGATGTTAACCCTTAATCTGTCAAGCACGGATTATTCCGCGCATAAAACATCATGGACAAAAATTGTTGTTTACATGAAGGAATGCTGGTCATCTCGCCCCATGGTCATCTCACCCCAAGTCATCTCGCCCCAGATTTTGGTCATCTCGCCCCAAATCCTTGGTCATCTCGCCCCAAGTCTTGGTTATCTCGC
>JAOEHV020162116.1:0-13918 GCA_025447995.2 Isaurus tuberculatus | reverse complement strand
TAAGACCCTAAGTGTTGGTCCGGCCGGGAATCGAACCCGAGCCTCCCGCTCGATAGACTGGCGCCTTACCAACTAGGCTAACCAGATTGTTTTGATAGCAATAGACAATATGGTTATGGAGAACAACTATAAAACAAACAAAAAAATTCTGCATGATTTAAAATGCTAATTTTGATACACCATTCTTTTTCTATTTTTCCTCCTTTCTAATTTTCCTTTTTCCTTTTTCCTTTCTTTCTTTTTGCCGTTTTTGACTTTTTTAACTTTTTGGCAGGTGTGGGGATATGCACGTGCGCCCCCCGGCCCCCCTCCGGAAGGGGGGAGGGCCTGCTGATAAACAGCTGTTCGTGTGGCTTCTAACATCAGGCCCGCTTTAATTTATGTTAGTGTTATGGATAATGGCCGCTTCCAACGTAGTTTTATTGCCCATATCTAAACTAGTGACTGCAAGTATTTGATATTAGCAAGAATGAGTTATCTATGGTTTGTGATTATATATGATTCAAGCCACATTCCAGTTACGCTGTACAGCTTTTTATCTTTATCTTTATCTTATCTATGTTTGGTAGCTATGCTATGTTGATGAGCTGAAGTGCATGCTGTCCTTTTTCCTAACACTCATTAATTTGTTATGATTTGCGTTAGTACTAATACTAGTGGTTGCATGAACTGAACAGTAGCGCGCATTTCCTATGTATATTTCTATTGCGCTCTTGCAATCTTTTCTAGTTTGGTGACTTATTAAAAAATTTAGTCTAGCCGCAGGACTGTCATTGTGCTTTCTGCAGATCCTGGTTTGTCTGTAATTAGTTGATGGCAAAAAGACCTTAGCATTCTTTCAAAAGTATCTCTTCGAATAAGCATTTTAATCTCAACTTTGACTATTCAAGAATTCGCCCTCTTTATAAGAGCCTCCGAGTTATCTACACGGAAGTTGAATAATTGGAAAATTTTAGTCTCAAATGTTCCTATAAATTTTCTTTTAAATATATATACATAATTACGAATATGTAAGAAAAAACACTCTTAATATTTTGCGTTCGCACAAACCAACATGTTTTGGGTTAACATGAATAAAAAAGATGTTTTCTGATACTAAGTGCGAGAAGTATAATAGGTCAATTGCCCCATTCACAAAACAGATAATTTGAGACATTCACTGTTGCACAGATACTAAACGTCCTGAACGATTTATGTATGTAATCTAAGCGGAAAAAATCAGACTTATAAAAATGGGAATCCAACGCTTGACCTCTGCTATACTTATGCAGTGAATTTACCAATTGAGCTATGAAGCCACAACTGTTTCGAGTACGTCAATGCCAATCAATAAAAATAATAGTCTTGATGACACTGTTATCTGAAGTTATGCGAGGCTTGGCAATTGATATGTACGTATAAACTCCAAGTTCTTCCTGTAAAACTTAAATTTTAGTTCCAAGAAAATCGGCAACGTTTCATGCACTGGTATATATACATTAGCTAGAGTGAAGCAGATTCTGTGCAGTGTTAAAAATAAAACTTCTTCGTCCTTTCTCATCAGCTCCAAGTATGTACTTGGCATTATTCTTAAATTTTAGACATTTCTAAGCTTTTTGCAAAACAAGTTTACCTATCCTAATCCACTTAGTGAACTTCAATAAAGGTTGTGAAGATAAAACTTTCGCTGACTGAGTAAGTAAAATGATCATTTGAATCTAATTTTCTATGATCAAAAATTCCTTCATTTTTTATTTAATCTTTATAAAGAATGCCTTAATTATGAGGAAAGAATTCAAGAATCGGTGTAAAAAAAGGCAAATAAGGATACGACCATATTTAAGGTACCAGACGTAGCTTTTGACGTATATTCAGCTTTTGTGCTTACAGCGCGCTATTTTTTCATTTAAACCCCACAGAAGTATATATTTTCTAAAACGCTGTTAAATTGTGAGTGAGATAAGAAAACATTTATTGATTTTGATTTAATTTGAATTTATACTGCGCCTGTATTTCAAATCAAAAATTATTCAACGCCTCCTCCCAATTTACACCTGGTTAGAAAAAGCGTTCGGTTATAATTGATCTCAAAAAACGGGTCAGTGATTTTTATTGCGTGTTTGTTTGTTTGTTTGTTTTCAAAGTTTGGAATGGCACTTTTCTTTGAAAGGCAACCTTTAACACAAAATATCTCGAGATAGAAAATTCAAATTGAAAATCGCCGACACGTTTTCGTAGCTCACATAACTGGCAAGGTCTGTGGAAAATTTGGAGTCAATAGCTTAAATATTTTTTGAGATGAAACTTTCAAAAGTTCGTAGAAGGTCGTTAAATTGCTTTTGAGAAAACAACAAAAATTTAAGTGCTTTCTCATCTGCAAGAATTTTTTACCAATCAGAGCTTACGTGTAATACTATGCTGACATTCCTTATGACACTTGTGAAAATTATTTTCCAGTTATATTTTCCAATTCACTGCATAGACTTCCCGTCATATTTTGTTTCATT
The DNA here is from genome assembly GCA_025447995.2 of Isaurus tuberculatus. NCBI lineage: Eukaryota > Metazoa > Cnidaria > Anthozoa > Zoantharia > Zoanthidae > Isaurus > Isaurus tuberculatus. Next base: position 11,432 of record JAOEHV020162116.1, on the reverse strand, counting down.
TGATCTGTCATCGCTACTAAGTAACAAGCTGTTAGAGTTAATACCTTAAAAACTTCCGTTTGGGAAGAGTTTAAAAACGTTTGTCGAAATATCTCAGAAACAGAAAATGATTTTGGAGTCAAATGTTAAAATCCTAAACATGGCTATGCTTTAGGCGGAAAAATGGATAAACTTAGCAGTAAAAGCTACGTCTGGTACCTTGTGGGTAAGAAATGACCACTTATATACTTAAGAGAAGCTGCAAGCTCCAAGAACTTTATTGCACCCTTAAACAAACAGGTATTTCAATAATGTTTTTTTTTTTCGGCAAAAATTTGATTTTACTTCAGTCTCTTTAAGAAAACCCTAAGGATTCAAAAAGTCAGTTTACGACGATGATCAAAAAAATTTCAACCTAAACTAATTGTTTAAGTCACAAATTTTGTCAACTCGCCGATTCACTGATTCAAAATACAAAATTAAACTGAATTGACTATATTTCACTGACTGATAGATCCTGACAGATCCTATATACGTATAGCACTGCATTTCGTACAAGGTATGTATTTGCAGTGCAGTTTCTATATTTTGATATTTAACCATTTCAACGGTTTTACCTCAGGGAAGCATCAAGCTTCAAGACAGTTTATTAAAACTTTAGGTATTCAGTCAATGGGACCAAGAACTTCGTTGACAATCATTTATTACCCCTATCATAACTTTGCGCCTTCTACTTTTGGGCTTTCACGGATAAAATCTGTGAGAATACATCAGAGTGTGTTACTAGCCTATAGCTAGCAAAAAAAGACAAAATTTACCAAAAGACGAACAATTTTAAAAAACTCGATCTTCACCCTTATAGTGGAAGCGTAAAATTGCCGCACCGAGTGACTGCTTTAGAATCCTAATTCTTGGTTTTCTCGAGACTGTCAACGGCCGCCGCCTGGTTACCCTAGTTGGTAAGGTGCCAGTCTATTGAGCGGAAGGCTCGGGTTCGATTTCCGGCCGGACCAACACTCAGGGTCTTAAAAATAACTAAAGAGAAGCTGCTGCCTTTGTTCTAACATCTGCAAATGGTTATAGACTTTCATGTCTTCTCGAATAAGGACGCTAAACCGTAGGTCCAGTCTCTCAACACTCTTTTGGGGACTTAAAAGAACCCACGCACTTGTCGAAAAGAGCAGGGTAGTGATCCCGGTGTTGTTTTCTGTCTGTTTCACTGAGGGCATTTCTTGATGTTTATACAATTTAGCAAACAATTTCAGACCCTCTAAATACTGCTGAGCCCTGTATCAACTTGGAAATGAATCTGAAAAGCCCCGTGGGGAGGTTTCACAATAAGATTGAAATGGAGTTTGAAATCGAATTAATTTGCTCATACAGGGATATCTTTAGGCTATTTGTTGTAAAGGGTCGAATATTTTTCCTTTTTTCTTTTTTTTTTCTCCCATTGTCTATTCCGTACTAACGAATACTAAGCAGTTTACAATCTCATGGCTGGTCAGAGCAACCTGAACGTATCATATGCTTTGCGGAATTCCAAACTGTTCTTATGTTCCTGCGCTTAAACTTGTCTACATATACTCTTTATAATACTACTAACATACTTTTTCCTAATCTAGTGTTTTCAAAAAGTTTATATAGTAAAAATTACAAGTAAATCAAGAGGATGTCTTGTGCTAGATTATCCTACTTTAACCGTTTATACCATTTGCACCCGTCGAGCAATCGTGATCATTTATACAACATTTATAGGAACTTGAAGAATGTAGTAATAACAATAGTAATATTTAATTATAGGGAAACCTGTCTCATTTACAGTAGTTTTCGACAAATACATAACAAATATCATTAAATCTAATTTTTGTTGGTAGAAAGTGAGAATAGATAAACAGATAGAAAATAACATAGATAAAACTATAGAACTAACAGTAAGCTTTGAAAGTTCTGGAATTTTACGTTTATAATGCTTAAATCCAATTCGTTATGATCTTTGATGGCTTGATAGGAGACTATATGAGCTTTATCTTTACTGATACGTGTATCAAACTTGTGATAAGAACCTTTTTTCTTTGCTTAATTTGTCACTTACATTGAGGTAGGTGTGTCAAATCATATTTGTTTCTATTTCTATACATGATTAATTAGACTGGAAGGTAGTTTAAAACACTTTTTCTTTCTTGCAAATGAAAATAGGGGAGTTAAAAAACAAAAATACAGAAACCGCTCTCATCTTGGACATTTAGAAAATAAGTAGCGCAACTTACCAACTATAGAGCAAAATCGCGGCAACTCTTGATCCTCTGTCGTTCTTCAACTACAGTTATCAAAATGAGTCAGTGAGCAACTGTTGTCGTCTGAATGTACTAACGGTGCAAGACTCTTGATATATACCTCTTTGGACTGCCATACCATAGCAAATGAAGAAACTTGATATAAAGATTACGTCCTCCGTTTTTTATGGCTACTGTTACTTCGGCGATAATGCCCTCTGGAAAAAGCTGTTTTGCGAGACTGTAGCATATCATTATGATGTACTTATAAGGTCATTGAAAAAACTTCTCTTTATCAGCTCTAACCGAAACAAAAAGTTCGGGCTGGTTTAAATACCGTTACGTAATATAAAACTAACAACAAAAGTACATTTGTCTTAAATTCTTTATATATATTTATATCTTGAGTACGCTCTAGAATCGGTCAGGTTGATCTGCCCATATCCTGACCTCTTTAGGTGATACTCAGCAGAAAATCGAGTTATAAAACACTTAATCCCTGTGAGATTGCTTTAATTTAGTAAACACTCTTCCATTATAAGATTTGGCTGTCACCTACAACAGATCTGCTCTCATAGACTTAATGCGATTTATTTTGCCGTCGTCCTTTAATCGTTTCTATACAAAAAAGCATGTTATTTATCAAGAACAAAGACAGATTTTGAAAATCAGCGTTTGGTTAGCGAGTTAAAGAAATCTAAGAATTTCAGAGGCCAGATTCCAGATCCCGATATTTATCATTAAAGATATTCGGTCTATGGTAACTTTTACAGCCCGGAAAATACACCGAAGACCAAATATTAAATACCTTCCAAGGAATAAAATTTTGGAATTTACTTAATAAAGACTTAAGATCTTTACTCACGGAGTTTTCAAAACTTTTTTTTAACTAAATTGCTTGTGAAAGAAAGTATCGTGCTAAAGTTCCCTCTTTTATAAGCTCAGCCTCAAGAATTTTTTCTACTTTTTACAATTTCTTTCAAAATCGTAGCTATACCGAAGCATATTGTAATTAGACTTCTAAAGTACTAAACTGTTATAAAATGTTGAGCTCAAACTATTTTTCCAGTATAAAAAAGGTATGTACAAACAATACAGTTCTAGTTTGAAACAGAAAAACTAATGCGTATATATATATTCAACGTTTCCATGTCTCAAACATCATTATCACGGGTGATTGCATTGTATAGTAAGTCCCTTGAGTAAAGTGTCATTGATTTGATTAAAACCAACGATTTTTTCTCTAACAGAGTAACACTGAATGTACGTTGAGTTTAGCTATTTTTTACCAATAAAACACATCTCTTGAAACATGCAAACAATTTTTATTTGAATCGCTTCTTTATAATCTGAACTGATTGCTCAGTATAGGACTTTCTGCCCTTGTTCAGACTTTATTTGTTTTTTTCCGATAATAGGAAAGCGGTGTTCCTCGATTCTCTTGTAAATGATAATTATAAAGTTTTATATCTTTATTTATGTTATCTGGCTAGAATATTTTAAAACGTTTATATTAAAATCTGTTGATCAACTCAGAAGTCATGGGTTCCTTAGATATTTCAACTGTTACACTTCATAACATCGATGTGTGTTGAAGAATCGAGATGATTTTTTAAACATTTTTTAGGATTTTTTTTTAGCATCTTTATTTTGTTTAGGGACTTTTAAGATCTTAATTCTCAAAGGCACCCTAATGGAGCACCGTATCCTTGAATGATATCGAAGTCTAAAGATCATAATTGTTAAACTCATTTAAACTAACCGTTCTTATCAACTTAACATTAAGTTGTTTTTAAAAATACATGTATGTATCAGCGTAGCCATGGTATAAACAGTAGATAAGACTATATGTGAATCTAAAGCTTCTGGAATCTCTCTCTATATATTTCTGCATGAAAAACACAAAACAAACTGCAATCGACATTCGACTTAGAGATGAAAGGACAAATTAGACAATTGTTATTCTTACATTTCATCATGCTTTAATGTCTAATCCGTTTTGAAAAACTACATATACAATGCGCATTTTAGGGTTTTACATTCGAAGTACTATTTAGTTCTACCATAATTGTTTATTATGTTCGTTTATCTGAATAGTTCATACCTGCTCTTTGACCATTGTTTTTCTTTTACCAATCCCTGGAGGACCGCATCTCAAATTATACCATTGTTTAGCGGTTTTATTTTTTTTCTTGTTTTTTGCTTGCACGACAGCGTGCAGCAAACTATTCCTTGTACGATTTGAATATTATCCTCGTTTCTGATGATGATGCCTCTGAACGGCGAAAGCTTCGATGTAACAATTTTATTAACGTTTTGCATGCAACAACAGTTTTAAGCTTCATTAACACTCATTTAGTTTTTTACAACAATCTTTGAAGAACAACTATCACAGACATCATATCTGTATCCAGTCAATCAAAAATTATTGCACGTATGTGGAAAATTCTTTTACAGTTACTCACACGATTGTAAAAATGTCTGACAAAGTATCACAAATTAAATGAATCCTCGTCTGTATAAACTTTCAAAACGGATTCTGATCGAACCAGTGAATGTCTCAAAAGGAGAAACATTTAGAAACTCCAGTAAGATATGTTTACATATCTGAATATGCTTTTTTAAAAGTTTTCCTTTACTTTTTTCTAACAAGACGCTTTGGCAGCGTATAAACTGGGTTGCCTTGCTCTTTCGAATCGATTTAGAGTTATAGACATTGGATCAGAATGCACCAGTCCGATAAAAAAAAAAATGTTCGAATGACTTTCTAAGCTCAGATTTAAATTAACAAATATAGGAGCAACTCTCTTAGTAGCAGCAAAAAGCCATTGAATTTGAAGATGCAGTTTTATTGCCGAATTTCAAAAGTGTTGTCTGTGTAATACATATACTATCGTTTTCCTTACTCAAAAGTATACTTATCCTTTTAAACTCTCTTAAAATGCATGGATGAACAATTTAATTGATCACTGACTTTAGTAATAATTGCTTTTAAATAAATAAAAGCTAATAAAAGTCTCCAAGCTGCAATGAAGATGATCTCGACATCTTTGGATTTCTGACAACTTATTCATTCTCAATCACCAGATCGAACAATGGATTTTTAATTGTTTTGGTTTTAAGGAAATAATTGGGCAACAAACTATTTTATCGCTCTTCTCAACCAAAATCATATTGACCACATGTTTAATAACACAAACATTTCTTGATTCCTATACATCAATACAAATGTTTATTTATTGTTTCTCTTAGACGTAAAAGGATACAATTTAGAAACTAAAACAGATCAATCCCCTTAAACTCTGAAACAATTAAATATAACATTTTCAAAATTTTGTTCATTCGTTCGCCAGACAGAGCAGGCAGAGATCATGTTTTGAGACGATTTGTAAACTATGAAAATTTGCAAATTTCTATTCTGTATAGTTTCCTTTTCTGTTCGGATATCTCCAGAAAAGAATTTGATGTAAAGTAATAGAACATACAAGTTCTACAAAACAAAATTTGAAACAGGATTTTTGTGGAGTTACCCCTCATAGTAAACAGCCTCAATCAAGCATCTTTGACTTCGTTTTCGCTAAATTAAAACGCAATAAGCATTTATAAATTCGTACTTACAAATAATTTTTATTTTATCATTTGCGATTTTTGTACAGATAATCTATATTTTGAAACAAGATTTATATCGAAGAAAATATAAAATCTTAAGTTTTATGCACTTTATAGCAGACCTCATTATAATACATTAATAGTGATGTCTGTTTATTGTAACTATTTTCTTTTCCATATTAGGTAACTGAGTTATATTTGTATCACTTCTAAACATCGTAGTATTTTAACCGTTACTGTATAGTCTTTATAGTACTTCTTCTGAATATGTATGTAGAACACACGTACTGTTAATTACAACATGTGTTGTACAATTTTTGTCGTCGCAGTGTGTGTTTTGTTTCTTATTGAAGAACAAGTTTTTATAGACACAAGTTATTTTAAACACTACCTTTTCGCCAAACACATTCGTGGTGTGCGAGGCCTTTTTCCCTTGAATCATTTGGCCTCTCAGTTGGAGTTAAAATCTTTCTTTCTCCATAACAACATACCACAATTGAAGCCTCGTAGATCAAACATTATACTGTTTTCTTCCTGTCCCTACCCGCGATGTTATTAATTCATACACGCTCACTCTTTTGGTAGGTCTTCGAAAGCATTTGTTATAGACCCGGTGTCTTGAAATGTATCGAAAAGATGTCAATAGCTTGTCAAACGCCTATAAGTATAAAATCTCAATACCTAAGATATTTAAACAACAGTTTTCGCCTTTTTCGAGTTCCGTGGAAAAGCAACTCAAATCCATTTTTGGTAGTTGTTGCCATATTAGGACTCTTGTGTAATTTTTCGATTTTCCGACGACGAAGAAAAAAAAAACTTTGCCACAAGCAACCCAGTTATTAATATTCTTTTATCAAATATTCAATTAGCGTGCTGAGTGGATAAAACGCGTGATTAGTTGAAATTAATTTTTAAAAATCCTCGGGTTCTTACACTACCTACAGCAATAATCAAAACATTTCAATCTTGAAGCGCTTAATATTTTGTTTGTACTGCTCGTAAAAAAATAGTTGTTTCATTCGACTCAAAATGCCCCCTTTCATGTTCATAACTTTGGCATGCCAGAACATATTGATGTGCTCAATTGCTAGATGCAAAGTTTTTAAGTGCTCAATTTAAATTGCATTATTTACAAACTTAACAGCACTTCATCTTAGTAAAAAAAAGCATTATGATAAAACAGGCAATTTGATAATATCTGTTGAACTACGTCAGCCAGTAGAGATAAAACATCGGCTGCGGGCCACTTAAGGTTGAATCTTTTTGAAGCGGACAGCAGTGGGAGGAGCTGACGTTTTGATCGTTAGTTTTTGGTCAGAAAAATTGAAACATACAGATTATCAAGGATTTTATGCAGGGAATGATGGGAGTGATACTGCATGATAACATATGAGAGTCAAACTATGGAGGTTAGGAAATAGTGAAAAATAAAGATCTAAGGCTTGAAAACTCAAGGCAGTTTGGAAATTTATCTTAAAAAAGGTCTTAATTCCAACATTAAGATGAAACAACTGCGATATTTTCACTCTCATGCAATAAATATTTTTCGAGGTGTGAAAAGCATATGTAAACTTGCATTTAATACAATTTAAAACCCTTAACAAACTAGATTTGTAATTCATGAGGGCAAGTTAAGAAATCAAAACCATTGTGTCGTGTCTTAACAAACTAAAGAATAAATAATCGCCTTTAAGAGAAATTAAGTCGCAAGAACAGATAATCAGTTGTAAATTCCGTCACGAGAGATTCAGTGACTAATGTTTTTGTAAAAACTAATGAATGAGACGACACGTCAGAGCATCTCAACTCCAATTTGTTTTGTTACACTGTTCATCATCTCAAGAGATATTTTTCGATATACTTGTAAAATAGCTTTTTTTTAAAAACTTTTGTTGCTCCAACAAAAGGCTATAACACTCAAAACGACCTCAAACATTCTAACCTAGAGTTAATTCAATATTGCACTTTCGATAGTTGTTTGTTTTTTTAAACAGCTAAATGATTTTGAAATCTAGATTAGTTCGAAGCAAGTTTTCTTACGTATAACAACACAAAACTTGAACCCCTCTTATTTTGTGATTATTATATTACTGAGCAAGTGGACTTAAGAAAACATAGTAGAAAAACTTACTGTATAAAACCAAAGCCCTGGAACTCTTGGTTTTCCGACGGCACTTAACTGCAGTTATAGATACGAGTGAGGGAGCAACCGCTGTCGTCTGAATATACTAACGGTATAACCTCTTGATATATATCCTTAGATTTGCCAGTACCATATACTTTCAGGAAACATGATATAAAACTTAAGTCGTCCGTTTTGATAGCTACCGTTATACTTCGGCGGTAATTACCTCTAGAAAAAGAAGGACTGCAACTGACTACAGCACATCATGTACTTGTAAGGTAGGTGAGAAAAACTTCTTTTTATCAGCTCAATTTAAACCTGAATAGAAAGCAGGCTTGCTTAGGTAACATTACATAATATCAAATATTAAAAACACATTTATTTTATTTGTGTGTTTTTATCTTGAGTATGTTCTATAATCAGCCAGGTTGATTTACTCTTATCCTGACCCTCTTTAGCCTGATTCTCAGCAGAGTATTAGTCAAGTTATAAAGAACTTAATCCCTGTCAGATTGCTTCATTCAAGAAAAGGCCCTCCATTATGGTATTTGGCTATCACCCACACCAGGTCTGCTCTCAGAGTTAATGCGATTTATTTTGGGTTTTAAACCGTTCTCAAAGAATGGCGCTCGCAAAAAACATTTTTAAAGAGCTTAACTTGGCTTAATACCCTGTAGTCACATTGTCTTCTGCACAGTTTGATGGGCTAAGCAAATTAAAAGAATCAGAGATTAACTAACTTAAAGTTTAACTTCCTTTATATTCTTAGAGTCGTCATAGACATAAGTTATTTTTAGACCTTTCAGAACACGATGCGGTACTAAAGCAGTTTCCGTATGTTATTGAATAAAATTAACTTCAAAAATCGCTTTCAACCATTTAGTTGATTAAGTGGTTGCACCAAACACTATGCAGTTATTGCTAGGTACGTAATTTATCGAGAACCTGTGATTTTTAAATACCGTATTATTCAAATAAGCGCCCACCCCACCTCCTCCCACTCAAACTCGAATAAGTACTAATAAAGACTTTCCGAGGAAGGAATTTTCTTCAGAATATTTTACAGAAACCTTTTTTTACATCTTCGCGTTTTATTGTTACCATTTATTGTTTTGTTGCAAAATAAACATACCACACTTACTGATTATGGTGAAAATTTAATATATAGACTGTGATGAAAAGACTGTGTACGAAATGCCATGCTACGTTCAATCTGTAAGATCTATCAGGATTGTTTTTGTCAATTCGTAACTTTTGCTTGTCAGTGAACGGACATGCCACATTTAGATGCTTGACCTTTGGTGGCACACAGTATTGTGCGTGCCAATTTTTTCTCAGTCTATTTGTGTTTGAGTTAGGATAAAGTTACAGTCTCTGAGCATGAATAAACTCACTAGCATTCATGCCGGGTGTTTTATTCTCTGCTACACCGTACTGACGAGTCCCGAGAAGGATGAAACAGCTGTCTACGGTTGCAAATTCTGACTTATTCCGAGCTCTTAATCCTGTTGGTTCACTGACAAGCTTCTCTTTCACGCAGTATATCAGTCATTTATTCACCTCTTTGAAAATTTGACAAGTGCTCAGCCTCGAGTGAGCGCCCACTTTGAACAAGCGCCCACTCTCAAGGTCCAAAAATTTAATAAGCGCCCAGGGCTGTTAATCGAATAAATACGACAACCCTAACTGATGAGGTCTTTAGTTTGCCAGAACTGGATGTTGGATGTGAATCTGTTTAAAAAAGAAATTATTGAGGTAAATTCTACACGTGCACATATAGTTTAGAGTTTTTCTTTTCTTTCTTTCTTTTTTTTGAACCCTTAATGATCATGCATCTATTCTGTTTTTTCAATGCAAGTGGAACAGCAATTTGCATAATGAATATTCTATAAGACATAAAAATATTCTTAGGTGAAGAAAAGAGAAGTAGATGTAAAATTGAAAAAGAATACTGAACTTTATTTTGTTGTGTAATCAACGAAGCAAGGACTTCACTACAAGTTAATCTGTTTAATAATGTATTTATTAAAATTCATAAATTCAAAGTTTCATTTGCACGCACAAATGGCTGAAAGCATGAATACCTAATGAGGTATTACGGAAAATTTTAAGTAGTAATTACGTAATTCAAAACTTACGTAACGCAAATTTGACGTTTTTTTGACCACCTACCTCCCATAAATAAATGATTGCCTACCTACCATACATGTTATGTAACATTTTCAGAAATTGACCAGATTTCCTGTTTTTATCGATATTTTGAAAAAAAATTCTAAACACACTGACTGACAGATTAGAATTTACATCTACACTATCCTTCTAATTGGGGAGAAATATTGAGAACGTAAAAAAAGTAATCCCGACTCACAGGCATAAGTTTGATAAAACAGCACAAAGCAAAAACCACCCGAACTCAACTCCGCGGTTTGGCCAGAACCTGCACGCATACGCACAACCAGCTTCACCCGAGTAACTACAATGCAAGTAACTGGAACAACCGTGGACAGCTGTTTCGTCCTAGTTAGGACTCATCAGCACGGTATAGCTTTTCAGCCACGAGCAAAATAGCTACAAGGGCGAGTTCAGAGAACTGCTTTAAGGCTGGGGTATGCCAGACATATCTCAGTTACTTGCATTGTAGGTACTCGGTTGAAGCTGGTTGTGCGCATGCGTGCAGGTTCTGGCCAAAATGCGAAGTGAGTTTGGGTGGTTTTTGCTTTTTGCTGTTTTACCATAAGTTTGATAAATCGAACAAAACGCTGTCTCTTCAACGACTGCGTCACAAAACTCAAATTACCTATAACTTTCAGATTTGGTAAATTTACTAATAATAATATTTGGCTGCTCTTTCAGATGGCGGGCCTCATTTTTCAGTTCAATCGACTTTAATTATTCGTGGTAGTTAGTACCCAGTTCCCTGATCGTTTAGAACATTGCCAATACAATACGTAATGCAAATATGATACAACAGATTCAGAAGATATATAATGTAAAGATTAAGTTTTGATTAAGGGAATGAATAAATAAATGAATAAATGAATGAATGAATAAATAAATAAATAAATAAATAAATAAATAAATAAATAAATAAATAAATAAATAAATAAATAAATAAATAAAGAGATAAATAACTATGTATGAGAGAAGTGTGATGGCAAGACAGCCTAAAAAGAAACCATGGGGCTTAGTATTTTTAGACTGTCTTTCTTATTGTATTAAGTGTACTGCAAAGTATTCGAATTCACTAGCATGGAGAACGGATGTAAGTATGTAATGGCAGTTCTCTGTTGTCTTTTAGGTGCGGAAGGGAGTCATAAGTTGATATAATGCTTCTTAAAGTGTATATGACAGATTTTTTTTTATTTCGTATTTTCCATAGTCTTAAAGAAAGGGTTTTGAAAATTTTAGATCAAGAAAACGTTTTAAACCCTCTTTTTTCTTATTTG
>JAOEHV020162009.1:0-13921 GCA_025447995.2 Isaurus tuberculatus | reverse complement strand
GATTAGTGTCCCGTCCAGGGGGAGTCTACGACTCTCATCCGCTTAACACTACAGAAACCGGAGATAAGCGCCGGCTCAATGGGCCATTAGGCTCGTAAAGGATTTAGCTTCTTGATGTTAAAGTTAGAATCACAAGTTTGTGTAAAATATAAAGAATCATATATAGGTTTTAAATGGATACTGTGTAGAGAATTTAAAAGCATCAAGTCTCTGAGGAGTTACTGTATTAGTTAGTCATTGGGGAGTCTTTACTATCAGATGACCAAAAAACCTGAAAGCCTTTTTGGTCTTGCAATAGCAATTAAACCAAAGACGTGGTGAATGCAAACAAAGGTTGACAAAGTTTCATGATTTTTCGTTACACGTAGTTTTAAATCAGAGGGGAATACTTTTTGGTAAATCTTAGTTTCTGCTTTTACAAGGAGCAGTGAATAAGAACGATGATCTATTTAGTCGTCAGTCAGCGGTCAATTTCCCAGGCTGTAAAGTTGTCAAGGACCAAATATATCTTATGCATGGGACAACCTGGAAATCAACTGGATTTCATTGCCATGCATCAAATGGTAAACTGAATTTCAATGAGAGTCAACTACGTTTCAGAATTCATTTAGTTTAACTTTATTTTGACTGTTTCGTAGGCGGTATCGTTAACTCACCAGAATATACTAGAAAACATTCAGTTACTACTAGAGCATGCTCTCGAGATGATACATTGGGCGCCTCTAGAGGTGAGTCAAGCGTTGCTTCTGATCAAAACACTCATGTAGTACGTAATCATATGAATAGGCATCACTTGTACAAGTGACCACGGCGGCGTTGTTGGCGCAGTTGGTAAGATCTCTGCCTTCCAACCACAGGGTCCCAGGTTTGATTCCTCGGCTCTGCCGAAATTTGAACATTTGTGTGATCTCCTTTTCCGCCAAAGCTTACTCAGTTTTCCATCCTTACGAGGTCGGCCGGGTTTGGTTGACGAAGTCGGTAAAATTTTCTCTTTTTAACCACAAGCTCCCAAGTTCAAACGCCGGCTCTGCCGGGAATTGCTCAAATTGTTTTGTATCCTTCTTTTCCCTCAAAACTAGCTCAGGTTTCGATCCTAACGAGGTTAATAAAATGAGTAATAGCTTCTTCTGTTAGCTAAGATACGATAGATTAGTGTCTAGTGTCCCATCCATGGTAAATCAAAAACTTTAATCTGCTTAACACTACAAATATCAGAGATAAGTGTTGGTTCCGTCCTTCGTTCGCCTCATGTAAACGTATTTAGTTTTCCATAGATGAAAATAAATTTGATCACTGAAACCGAGTAAAACTGTAAATTTAAAATGTTTATCCAGATGATATTCTAAAACAATACGTTTTAATTTAATCACCAGGTGATGAAAAAATTGCAAGGTTTTTCGTTACTATTACAACTGGTTGCACTCTCCTCGGACTGGAGGAGCTACAGTGCAAGGTTAGTATTTTTCTTAAAATAGTTCTTGTGTCGTAGTAACTTTTCTGTTTCATTGCCCTAAAAAATTACGACCACATTCATTGCCCTTTTTTCTCCTCGGAACAGGTGACAATCATCATCATCATCACCACCACCATCATCATCATCATCATCATCATCATCATCGTCGTCTTCATCATCATCATCGTCATCATCATCGTCATCATCACCATCATCACCATCATCATCATCATCATCGTCATCATCATCATCATCGTCATCATCATCACCATCATCATCACCATCATCATCATCACCATCATCATCATCATCATCGTCGTCTTCATCATCATCATCATCATCGTCATCATCATCACCATCACCATCGTAGTCGTCATCACCACCAACAGCATCATCATCACAATCTTTATCTTCACGTAACTTTCATCTTTATAGTTGTTATTATTTTTATGTCATTGGTATTAAACTATTACTCATACAGAAATGACGTCACGCGCCTTGCTCTTGATACACTATCTGTCCTTACGGTGAACTCCAAAGCACAGTTGGCCCTGTGTGAGCAGGTTCAGCTGCCGACGAGAGAGTCAACCTCTGGAATGAGGTAAGATTTCCTTTGCTTTTCCTTTGGGTTCATAGAGGTCTTTATATTCTTTGAGAATCTGTGAATTTTTTGGGAGGTCTTTCAAGCCTTTAAAAAGTTTTTGAGTTGTCATCAAATCTCCGAGGTCTTTATATTAAAAAAAAGGTCTGAAACAGAATAAACGTGTTTGATTGTCATTTAAAGTCATTTTATATTATCTTTTTAGTTTAAAAAATAAAAGTGGTAGTCTTGGTCTCACGGCCAAACCTTGCTTATTTTTTATATTGCGTCTTTTAAGCGGGTTGTCTGAGATTACTGATTTTATCATTATAAACATAAAGCAAAATACCTGACGTGAAAAAGCAAACCTTTATTGTAACTGACCTTCCCTCATAGGCGTCAAAACAAATCCTCGTATTGTAAGAACCTTCAATATGAGTAATTTCAATTTCGTCTAATGTAGGCTGTTGCTGCGAGCAGCTGAAGGAGATCTCATCGCCGACTCAGATGTTCAAAAAGCTGCTCTTCAAGTGGTTTGTAACTGCGTATGCGGACCAAAATTGAAAGTAAGTTTGCGAAATGAATAAGAAATAAAAGAAAAATAAACAAATAAATAAATAAATAAATAAATAAATAAATAAATAAATACATACATACATACATACATACATAAATAAATAAATAAATAAATAAATAAATAAACTTTAAGCACGAACAAGGCCTCTTACAATAACATGGCAAGACATGATTATATTTATTAAACATAATGATCCCAAATTGAATGCATCGATTTCAGGGTACATATGTGTCAGCAGCTAAACTTCAAGCCATTCTATCCCGTATGTGGGCATGCGTCCGAGCTAGTAATGGAATCCAGGTTCTCATCTCGTTGCTCCTTGTCAAGACACCACTCGTTGATGCTGATCACATCCGGGCTATGGCGTGCAAGGCGCTTTGCGGCCTGGCCAGGAGTGACAGAATAAGACAAGTGATAAGCAAACTTCAGCTGTTCAATAGCGGTCAGTTACAGAGTGAGTATTATAGACATTGTGCTTATTTCCATTATCAATGGCCTCCCTATTCCTTTCACTAGCACGTCTCGCTACAGAGCCTTATCTCAATGTTTTGAGGTCTGATTTCATTTGATACCGTCTTGCTCGTACAAAGGTTTAAAAATCTGTAACACTTGTTTTCCTTTACTTTAATATCGCACTCTCAGTTCTCATGCGAGATCCAATACTTGAAGACAACGCATCTGAACATGCGCAGTTTTGCAAGCATGCCGCTGAACTGCTGGAGAGAGTCACTGGAAAATCGTTGGCCAATACCAATGCAGTACCAACCATGTCCCGGATAAACAAGGTTGGTAGAGGCTAATTATTAAACGTACCAAGATAGTCCTAACTTTTGAACGAGTTGATGAAACCCTATAAAATGATTATTTTGTTTGTCTTTAAAAGTAGAAATGATTGGTGTTATTCATTCTAACTTTTGAACCAGTTGATGAAACCCTATAAAGTGACCATTCATTTTGTTTGTCTTTAAAAGTAAAAATGATTGGTGTTACTCATTCTAACGTTTGAACAAGTTGATCAAAACCTACTGTGGAAACCTTCATTTAATTTGTCTTGAGGATAAAAACGATTGGTGTTATTCATTCGAACTTTTTTGAACCAGTTGATAAAACCTATTAAAAAAATTCATTTTATTTATTTATTTATTTTTTTGAAGTGTAGAAATGATTAGTGTTTTTTCTCCTAACTAATTTGGAACAAGTTGATGAAACCCTATAAAATGACCATCCATTTTGCTTGTTTTGAAGAGAAAAAATAATTGATATTATTCATTGCAACTATTGAAAGTCATAAATCATTCTTTCAGTGGTTTCAGCACTTTACCTGTTGACGTTAATTCTTTTTCGGATTTTTCAAATTTGTCAATGCAAATGTAACAATCGTTGTTTGTAATAATTACACTAATACCACCGGATTGAAACTGCTCACAGTCATTTGTACATAGATTTTTTTATGATGATTTTATGGCGGCGCGGTTGGCACAGTTGGTAAGATCTATGCCTTCCAACTACAAAGTCCCAGGTTCGATTCCTCGGCTCTGCCGAAATTTGAACATTTGTGCGATCTTCTTTTCCGCCAAAGCTTACTCAGCTTTCCATCCTTACGAAGTCGGTAAATGAGTACCAGCTTTGGCTGGGAGCTAACCTGCGATGGATTAGTGTCCCGTCCAGGTCGAGTCAATGACTCTCATCCGCTTAATACTACAGAAACCGGAGATAAGTGCCGGATTCATGGGCCACAAGGCTCGTTAAAGGATTTAACTTAGCTGGCTTATTTTTGAGAGAGTGTTGAATATCTTAATAACAATCCTGCTGATGCACCAAAGTTGTAAATTAATAAAGATTGGTCTTTTATTGTTTACCTTACGCTAGGCAGATGTGGTTGCCCAAACTCTGATTTCGTACCCAGAACGGGAGCTACTTCAGCTTGTACACTCGCATTTGGTATCAAAAGGTTGGTAAATAATGGCAGGATTCAAATTTTTAAAACTTCTTATTAACCGTTGGCTATGCGTAATTTTGTAATTATTTCAATGAAGCAGATTTTGTTTATGTTATCTAGTATGGAAACAGCTCCTGAATACGTCCCTTGCAATGTATTGATCTTTTTATTGATCAGGCAAAGATTGAATCTCCAGCAGTTAGCATTTAGATACACCACTATTTTTCTTTTAGAGGTGTTTAAATGAGCTAAATCTGAATTCGTCAACCTTCAAAGGTTTTTACGCATTGACCTGAAACCTTTTGTTCACGAGTGTCATTTCAAGGCCAAAAGCTCCCTGAAAACAGACTTTCTTGGTGCTGTAATATTTACTTTACATGTAATTTAATCAGCTCTACTTTGAAATGTTTAATCATTGCCGTAAATAGAGTAGGAAGCTAACGTTTTTAACGTCAGACCTTCGTCTAGCCTCAGACAGTCTGGGCAGCTATCGTTTCTGATGGCCTTAAAAGTTTGCCTAAGACTTTGCAGATATCAATTTTGTTTCAGTTTATAGTTTTGAAAACTACTCACCAAGATTTTAAACCATGCAATATCAAGTATTTCTGACATTTTTAACACAACCAGCTCGGGAAAGTATAAACTTTTGTAGGAATTTTTCTTCTCAAGGATTACGTGAAACTGCCCGACTGCTACAGGCTGAAGCTAATCTACCGGAACCAAAACAACCTGTACCGCCTTCCTCGCCACCTCCTAAGAAGGTATTCAATGTGCTTTAATTACTTTCTACAAACAAAAAAATCCAATGCAGTGCTTTTACCAACTGGTTAAAAAGCCACAGCGGTTTAGTGCTGGTCAGTCGTAGTGGGTCGACAATGAACATTGTTATTCAAGATTTTTTCACATTCTAACTGAATTACACAACGATTTTAAGCGCAATCACGATATTATTCATTCTTCCTAACTGAATTAGTTTAACAGCAGAAAAGGAAACTTTTCGGTTGTTTTACAGATGCGGACATTGATGACATCATTTTCTAGCCCCGTCGGAGGTGGCGTGGGTATCTCTGGAATTGCGGCCCCGAGTACTCCTACATCAGTTGCCTGGTATATGCGGTTTGGTGATCCCGCAACACCGGTTCAGAAGGTAACCGTCGCCTTCATTATCATCATCAGTGAACACAAGTTATGACCATCATCATTTTTATAGTCAGTGGTCAGTCACCATCAAGATCGTTATCGTCATCATTGTCGTCATCATCATCATCATCATTATAAGTCGTCATCATCATCATTATAAGTCGTCATCATCATCATCATTATAAGTCGTCATCATCATTATTATAAGTCATCATCATCATCATTGTTATAAGTCGTCATCATCATCGTCATTATAAGTGGTCATCATCATTATTATAAGTCATCATCATCATCATCATTATAAGTCGTCATCATCATCATCATTATTATAAGTCGTCGTCATCATCATCATTATTATAAGTCGTCGTCATCATCATCATCACGTCGACGTCATAATCAGTAAGTAGTCATCATAAGTCATCATCATTCTCAACATTATCACCAAAACCATTGCCAATTATAATCATCGCACTCATCACCGTTATCATTAATGATCAGTCATCGTCATCCTCCTCGTCGCCTTAATCGCCATCATCATCACCATTGTTATTAAGATGTTGTGTAATGAAACAAGTACGCAGTAGGCGAATGTAGAAAGATTTACTTTTTGCTAATATTTAAACCGCTTACTCAAAATATAGAAGCAAAACCGGTTACTGAAGGTTGACATTTAAAAATAACTGTTTTCGGCACAAAACAATGGGAAGTTCCCTGTTTCTTTTACTTAATTAACTCGTTTCCTGTATAATACCATTACTCGCCCAAGGATTTGCACGTGCATGTACATTAGTTATAATGTAAGCAAAATTTAATGAAATTCTCATATCGTTTTTTTCGCTCATCAGAGTTTAATGGCTGACGTGGGTCGTCATGCGGGCCCACCATCACCTCCAACTCTTGACATGATAGTCGAGCAGTATCTCCGTGAACAGCATGCGCATTGCAATAACCCGGTATCTACTTGCCCGCCATTTTCCCTTCTAAGGTATGTTTTATTTGTTCTTTGGGTACTGTTATAGCTTACTACTGACACATCGGATAATTATACAATCTTGTAGAAAATGAATACTTAATCTGCTTCAATGTTCAGCACAATAGTTTCGCCATTTTTAGACAACAACATTTCTAGTTAAGTGTTTTAGGAAATCGATATATCTTGAGAACATGTTTAGAGCGAGATTCCAAATGAATGGTCACTTTATAGGGTTTCATCAACTGGTTCATAAGTTAATGAAAAACATCAATCATTTCTACTTTTCAAGGCAAACATTGGAATTTAAAAATTAGGTCAAAACTCAGACCACATGGGGTTCTAGCAGCGTAAAGGTATAGAATATGATGGCATGTTATAGTGTATGTTATTAGTGTAATTGATTCTTTTGCTGTTTGTTTCCAGGCCTCATAAATGTCCCGAACCCAAATTCCGTTATTACGCGCCCACGAGTATCGCAACTCGACTTAGAAGGAGAGAGGTATGTTCGTGCACTTGACTGAATGTCTGTGTGATTTTTTTTCGACGTAGAGCCAACGTTCAAAACGTCAGCTCCTTGAAAGTTGTACGTATTGCAATAATCAACAAAGTTTCAATACTCGTGGAACAGTTGTTAGTAAACCATTAAAGTGCGTTGGCGGCGAGTCGCTACAAGATATACTTTACAGAATTGAAAATTTAAATAATAGTAATACGGAGCTAAAGTTTTGAGTGATATCACCGAGTAAGTACAGCTAATGCTTGAAACGCACGGCCCTTACACTACCATGTTCATAAAATTTTTATCTTGAGTTGTTCAGTTAAAAAGATTTCAAATTTGACTTGTCTAAAATGCACGTTGTAGCTAATCGCCTACACGCTCAGATAACTAGCTAGCCGCTTTTTATACTGTTAAGTGGAGTTTCTTACCACCACCCCCCCCCCACCCCTCCATCCCTTCCCACTCCTGAACTAGTCCACTAATCCATTCCAGGTTGCTTTAAAAAGAAGCTGGTACTCATTTATCGACCCCGTTAGGATGGAAAACTGAGACAGCTTTGGTGAAATGAAGGCCAGGCACAAATGTTTGAATCTCGCCAGAGCCAGGGATCGAACTCAAGCGAGTTCCGCCAGCTACGTCGCCTTACACACATAGAAAGTTTTCTTATAATCTGTGTGAAAAGGAATTAAGTCAGTTTGGTTTTGTTGCGATGATTTGTTTTCTTTGTGGTTTTCTTTCAGATAATGCCCAGGCATGGCGGCTTTAATGGTGAGCGGTTACATCGGCGTTACGTGTACAGCAGGTAAGTTAAAGGACTATTCCTGCTCATTTTTATGATAACGATAACGATGACAACGGCGGCGAAGATAATGACGAAGACGACGATGATGATGATGACAATGATGATGGTGACTACAACGACAGTGGCGACGATGACAATGACGACAATGATGACGATGATGATGACAATGATGATGGTGACTACGACGACAATGGCGACGATGACAATGACGACAATGATGACGATGATGATGACAATGATGATGGTGACTACGACGACAACGGCGACGATGATGATGAAGATGATATGACGATGTAATGATAAGGATTGTACTGTTTATAAATTTAGATGTGATTAGTCAAACGTCGGCAAGCACTAAGCTGAGTGGCCCATAACAAAACACCAAAGGACCCTTTCCATAATTTTGTCGTATTTAGGAAATAAAAACTAAAGCCGAAGTGGTAATCCTGATTATTTATATTTCCTTTGTTGTAACGTGTTCATTCATCCCAGTTGCTAAATCCTCACAAGAAAGTATACAAATACTTTCGTCTCTTAGTTTTGAAAATAGTTATTTTCAAAAAGAAATTTTTATTACTGTATTTTTGTCTGTCTGCGAATGGTCTATTTATTGTATTTTATTACAGTTTTTACGTGCTGGTAAGTCAACAGTAAAGCAATATAGCAGGGATTCTGATCGTGATTTCTACCTAACTTTGCTGAGTATAAATCCCGTAATTTAATTGATCGCCGTTATAAAAACAAGGTAATAACTTCAACGAGGAAAAAGTGGGTTATTTTCACTTTTGATCGGCATATGAGAATATCGAAATTTGACACATTTTTCGTGATTGTATTCGGTTTCAGGTTTCGACCGCTTCGAGCCCTCAGAGACACAGAAGACAACAGCTTTTTCACTTGTTGTGCTTTTATGGTGAGTGACAAACCCACTATTGGTCAGAGACTACACTGGGAAAAACATGAGAAGTTTTTTCAGTTTTTTTCAAAATGCTGCTCTATTTTGGAATTTACCATATTCCTTTACGTTGGTTCCAAAACAAATGAAAAGTTAAATTTTTAAATCGTTGGTCCAATTTTACCATTTTTCCAACTTTTTCTGTTTTGAAATTTAAAATATACATGTTTGTTTTATACTTAAATGTGAATACTGTTTTAGAAACGCTGTAAATTTTTTGCTTTTGAAGAAAATTTGAATTTTGGTTTAATCCAAGGTTAAAGTTTAACAGCTTTTGAACAAATAAATAACAAATAACGTATCCCAGTATTTCAATTATCGTTATATGCCAAAAAAGCAGGTCTTTAATTCACTCTTTTTTTTCTCAGCCTGATGGAAAATCCATTGTGTTAGGAACACAATCAGGAGAGCTGAAAGTGTTTAACGTAGCATCTGGCGTGGTAGGTTTTTTAATTGGTTAACATTTTGGATTACCAGAGTCTATTATGGCATTGCTGTCTACCAATCTCTAAGTTATGTATGTATATAATAACCGGTCCACGCTCCATTTCCAAGGCTGTAAAGTTGTGATGCACTAGCCATAATTAATGGTAAACCTGGGAATACCTCTGAAATCTCCAGCATCCCAATTTCGCCTGGGAAGAAATTTCAAAACCCTGAACCCATTGTTGTTTCCAGTGGTTATATTTACTAACGGGTCCGTGGTTCAATTCCTCAGCTGTTTCAAAGTAAAGTTGTCATGGACCCATGTGTGTTTTTTGGAAAACCTTGAAATCTCTCTGAATTCCCTCTGGGTTCCATCGTTGTCCATCAAAAAGTGGAGTGTTTCGTTTTAACCATTTTCAGAGGGTTTGTGTTTGTTATGTTCCAAATAAAGGTTCATTCTAATGTCCTTGCGGGTGGGTATTTTTATTATATTTTTTTGAAGCTATAAAGGGAACATTGTTCAAATTTTTTTTATAAAGATGACTACAGTAGAAAAAATATATTCTGCCAAAGCTTTACTTTACTTCTAGTTTAAAAAGATTTTCACTTAATGGAGGCTTTTTTTTCTTTTCAACTACGCATATTTAGGAGGGGTAACCTCGGTCTTTGACTTTCACACCTATAAATATATGGACATATCGAATATATAAAGGAATAAACACCTTTTGTGGATACAATCGAGTTAATAAACCAATGTTTCCTAAGACAGTGCCACAGATTGTTCACTGCTCTGTATTACTGGTCATTGCACTGTATCACAAGTTATTGCACAGAACATAATAGCTGTGAATGCTATAGCTATTCTTAAAACGATTATTTGTTTTTTTCTTGTAGGAGGAAGCATCTTATTCGTGTAATCATTCAGCCATTTCGATGTGTTACCCTTCTAAGGTATCGTGCGTAAGAAATCCGTACACATTTGGTTTTGGTCAAGAACGTAATAATCACATCCCCGTGATACCTTGCGTAATTTCCGTGGTATTTAATAAGCCTATCATTGTTAGTTTTAAGCGTATTTTATCAAGTTGATCTACTAATATTTTTGTATGGTTATAGTTAGTAAGCGAATATGGAGGTTCAAGGGGGCTAATGACCTTTTTCCGCTGCTTTCTAATGTGTTTGTGTTAAAGCATGATTTATATTCTATTTCGTACCTTTTGCAAAATAGTTTGTTTTTGGCTTTATAGGATCGTGACCTGATTCTAACGTCTTCGCCCTATGGTGTCCCAATGTCGGCGCTTTGGACAACTGAGGAATTCTTTGAAATGAAGTAAGTTCTGTTTTACCAAGAATAGAGTGATAGAGTGATAGATATACAAGTTCTTCCCTTGGGGCTTTTCAGAACCTGTTTACAATTATATACAATTGAGGTCAGACAGTTGAGGGTCTTAGAAAGTCCGCTTGAACGGCTCACATGTTAAGGCACAACTTGGCAGCCGATAAGAAGTGCCCTCAGTGGAAGAAACAGACCACAACACCTGCTCTTTACGACAAGTGCGTGGGTTCTTTTAAGTCCCTCGATAGAAGGGTCGAGAGACTAGACCTACGGTTTAACGTCCTTATCCGAGAATACGTGAAAGTCTAACCATTTGCAGATGTTAGAGCAAAGGCAGCACCTTTTCCTCAGTTATTTTAAGACCCTGAGTGTTGGTCCGGCCAGGAATCGAACCTGAGCCTCCCGCACAGCAGACTGGCGCCTTACCAACTGGGCTAACCAGGCAGCGGTTTAAGTTTAGTGCGATGGCTATGTTACACAGCAAGCTTTCCTTTAAAATGGACAGATTGATAATGATGATAATCAGTTCAATGGTTGATTATTTTGATGAAGATGGCTATTAAGATGAACATGCGGTGATGTTTTGGGAGTTATGACCATAAAGATTATGATAGTGTGAGTGGTGATGACGCAGATTTGATGACGGTGGTGGTGGTGATTAAAATGATGATGATTCTAATGACGGTTATGATGATATTTCTGGTGATTGCGTTGATGATGAACAAAATGATGGTGATAATAATGAATAAAATGATGTTGAACAAGGTGACACTTGTGGTGATAAGGATTAATAGGATCATTATTATCATAATGATTACGATGAAGTTGGTGATTACGATAAACATGATCAAGATGCTGCTTATGGTCATAATTACAATGAAATGGCTATGATTGTGGCTAGGAAGGTAGATATATTAACAGTGATTATTTACTAGCATTGTGCCACAGAGTCACCCATAACTGTGTTATATCCCATCACAGACATCGGAAGAGGCAAGCGTGGCCTAGTGGTCAGGGCGCCGGACTTGAATGTGGTTGACCAGGGTTCAAGTCCCGCTCTGACCACTAGCTGGATTTGTTTTCGGGTAAATCCCAGAGTCAAATCCACCACGCTTTGTAAATAGCCAACTGGTCTGCCTCCTGCCAGTTGGGATTCTTAATTGTGTCGTAGCTGTTGTAAACTCGGAGATATTAGCTTAACAGCTACTTTAAATTACGAGTATAAATAAAACAATTACTATTACTTTTAGACACCAGTTTCCAGATGACCACTACGTTCAGTTCAGTAACTTATCAGAAGACAGAGTCATAGGAACTGATGAAGGCATTGCACGTGTGAGTTACAGATACAATGAAATGTTTTCCAAAGTTTAACAAATTTAGTATCACACAACTATTGGACTATTGTATTGCCCTATGTAACTGAATATGGAATCCAGCAAAGTTTGATTGTTGAAATCCGGAATCCACAATTGTGGAATCGGGAATCCAGATTTGATTTGGAATCCGGAATCTAAAGTTCTCAGAATCCGGAATCCAGTGATTTAGGCTTATCTTGGAATCTGTAATATTTGTCATTCAGACTGAAACCTGGTCAATTGCCCTACTTATCGTTAACATTAGTAGGTTGCGGTGTGGTTGGCGCAGTTGGTACAATCTCTGCTTTCCAACCACAAGGCCCCATGTTCGATTCCTCGGCTCTGCCGAAATTTGAACATTTGTGTGATCTTCTTTTCCGCCAAAGCTTAGACAGTTTTCCATCCTTACGAGGTCGGTAAATGAGTATCAGTTTAAGCAGGGAGCTAGCCTGCGATGGATTAGTGTCCCGTCCAGGGGAAGTCAATGACTCTCATCCGCTTAACACTACGGAAACCGGAGATAAGCGCCGGCTCCATGGGCCACTTGGCTCAGAAAAGGATTTAGCTTTAGCAGCCGCTAACAAACAATTGAATAAAAATTACTAACTAGATTAAGATAAACGGAGAAGCACAAAAGTTACCCATTTTGGAATAAACTTTCCCAAATCAGATTCACCTGATATAATCCCCGTATGTTGAATACTGCTTTTGTGACGTAATGGAAGATTTAAACAGCCAATGATTTTTATCTTGTAGATCTACGATACCTCAACTGGACAACAACTGTTTACCTTGGGTCATTCGTCTAGTGCTAATCACTACACCAAGAATATTGCGACCTTCAACCCAACGGACGAACTGGTACTGAATGATGGAGTATTATGGGATGTTCGCTCCAAACGGATCATTCATAAATTTGATAAGTTTAACAATTTCGTCAGTGGAGTATTTCATCCAGCGGGACTGGAAATAATCATCAATTCTGAAATTGTATCCTTTTTGAAATCAGACAATTTTTTCACTTTATTTCTTTTCATCCTCTTGTGTTCTTCTTGGTCCTTTTTTATATTTTGTTAAGTAAATGTTTCAGTTTTAAATGTAATTATTCGAAATCTTTAGTAAACTTAATCGCCGCCTGATAGCTTAGTTTATAAGGTGCCCGTCTACCGTGCATAAGGCTCGAGTTTCATTCCCGGCCTGACCAACACTTAGGGTCTTAAAATAACTTATAAGACAGTGATAGTTTTGCTCTAACATTGGCAACTTCGAAACTTCTCTGATAGGGACGTTAAACCATGAGCCCAGTTTCACGACTTTCTATCGGGTTTTTCTGAAAAGAACCCACACATTTTTATCGCAAATCTTAGGTTATAGTAATTTAGTGATTTCGGTGTTGTGTGTTCTATCTGTTTCATGCATAAGAACAATTTCAGTATCTCAGTTTGTAATAGTAGTAGTATAGTATTTCTAGACGCTATTGTTGTCAATAATGAAAATTACAATAATAATAACCATAATGTAACGCTCAAAGAAGTTGAATAGATTGTCAATTAATTTAAGCTAAAGCTGAACATATCCCGCCTCTGGGGTATTTGGACTACAGTTACAGTCATTGGAGCATTTTGAACCATTTCGTCTTCAGAAGAATATTGAAAAACTACCTTCAGAAAGCCACTTTGCTTGGAACAGCTGACATCCTGCGAAAAGGGTCTCTCCATCTGAGTTCTCCGGTGACCTAAAGGCCGATTTAGACGGTGCGATTTTCTCCTACAACTATCGTACACAACACTCATACAATATGACTTTGCTGTTGATTTACACGCGCACGACATCGTATACGACAGATGAAAAATAGTGTACAATTTTCGTATTTTTGAATGAAC
>JAOEHV020161916.1:0-13922 GCA_025447995.2 Isaurus tuberculatus | reverse complement strand
AAAAATAAAAATAAAAATAAAAATAATAAAAAAAAACCAAGCCGAAACCTAGACTCGTTGCCTACCGGCACGAGTAATTAAAACATATTTTCAAATTCCCAACATACAAAATTATATTCAGCCTCTGCATTATTATAAAAGAAAATTCTATGAACGACCTTAATGGGAGGGGGCCCTCGATGATAGATTTGAAGGAAACAACGTAACCATGCTTCCTTAGGGGTCATTCACAAAGGAAGTCCAAGCCGAAGGGGGGAGGGGGTTTGGCGAACCCGGACAAACTTGTACACAGGGAAAGGAGGGGCTTGAGCAAGCCGGACATCCGAGTTTTCCTATTCTTATAATGCATTTTTTTCTTAGTAAAATTTGAACTTTTCTTGACGAGTGGACGATGGTTTAGACAAATTTTAACTTTCTAACCAGCTTTGTTTTATGAAGACGTTTATGTTAATATGTTGTACTTGAAACGTTCTTGAACAGGAAAAGCAGTTCAGGCTTTTTGTTTGCATGGGTGAGCGGGTTATGGCAAGACATGGTGGATGTCCGGGAGAGAACTGGGGGGTCTCTGAACTCGGACAATGCCTGACAAAAGAGGACGTCCTTTATAAATGACCCTAATATGAACTGAAATCATCAGTGCAACTAATTACGAAATGAGCAACGAACTCATGAAAGATCTTCGTGAATATGTACGCTTTTTAAGCACTTGAGAAACCTTAAAAAGACTCGGGCATCAACGGGATTCAAGCCCTTGACTCTTCCGGTACAGGTGCAGTGCTCTTACCAAATACAGTGGAACCCCGATTCTACAATATGCGACGGGGCCCGCAAAATTATATCGTAAAATTGGATTGTAAACATACTACCGAATTAACGATATAAAGGCGAAGCAATTGAGAGTATCGTTGCATCGGGGTCCGGTTAGTTATAAACCTTTCCAAGCAAGGACTGATTTTATTGAAATATTTTAAAATCATTGCACCCTGCATAATATCTAATATAGATTTTATATGATATATGATTTTTATATAGATTTTTAATGTGATATTCAATTTACTGCAATGCGGCTAATCATCGACCCACAAATACAAAAACAAAACGCATCGTTTTCCTTTCGTAGTCTTTAAAAGGTTACCACGTTACATTCGATCTAAGAATACAGTATTTCGACAGTACAGTACTAAATAAGTTGTATTACAAGATCTAATAAAACTATGATACGTCATTACAGCAAGGCCGCTTTTTCAAAAGTACTCCTGAATTAGAGTGTGCGCCAGGTAAATCCATGGAGTGGAAAATTATCGTCTGTCATGTCCCCTTGACGCTGTCGCGCGTATTTCTGTAACTGTGTTAGGCAAACGAAGAAACAAGGGCATTGGTTTAGAAATCCCAACAACGTATGAACTTCACCACAAAAATCCATCAAAATTGAACAAGGTTAGAGAACTTCTAGAAAAGGAGGATAAAAATTCTTATAGCGGGCCCAAGCTGTTGACAGGGAAATGCTACAGGATAACAGGGGAAAAATAATTTTTGTCGTTGTAGCGGGAACAAATTTAGGCTTGGATCTTTAGATTTCAATCTTAAAATCGGGAATATCGTTGGACCGCAAGTTAGATCGAGGTTCTGTTTCATACTTTTTACTGTATCACTCGCGGGGACCCAGAAACGTCAGAGAGCTTTTAAAAGCAACAGGTCTTAGTTTGCCACGGAGACCGACCGGAAATAAGATAACCACTACCGCGTACTGCGCATGTCATTACGGTCGTGAAGTTTACCACGGAGGCGTCCAAGCCGCTTATGGAAAAGTGTTTTGCGTCAAAGTATGGCTTGCAGCAGTGAACAAGGGTTAGAGAAATCTTCGTAAGTAAAATACTTTTAACAATTGAATCTTTATATCGCTTGCTTAACATAATTTTCGAAACAAGTGTAAAATGTATATCACTTAATAGAAAAACTTGGGAAAAGCTTGCTTAACCTATATCGCAAACTTTACGAACATTGCGAATTTAGTATATACACTTTCGACAAACTTAAAAAAGTTCCCTTCAAATAATTTTCACCTTTGAGATACTCGTGACATTAGTTAAGTTTCCAAAAGGTTTGAAAAAGCTCGTTTAATTCAATATTTGAATCAATTGCCGAACTGGACAACTTTATAAGTCGGTTACAATATTTGAAAAACTTGGGAGAAGCTCGCAGAAGGTAACTTTAAGTCATTTAAACTAATCATCACAACTTTGAAAATATTACCAGTTAACTTAAATTTTGAAAACTGTCGGAAAAGCTTGCTGAACATAATATTGGACAAATTTGAGAAGTTCTGCAGTTAACCAATTTATGTTGGCAAAACTTACTTAACCTAATCCTCATAACTATTTCGATTATTGCGATGTTAGTAGAGCGGGATGTCTTTCTTTGCGAAGCGAAAATCTGACCAGCATTGGCTGGCTCAAGAATTTCGTCAAGGTCGAATCTATGATACAATCCGTAGCTAAAATCGGGGTTCTTCGAGTTGCTTTCATTTAACAAAAATTTTTTTTTATTATTTGCAAGTTATGACTTTACAAAAGTGTATGTAGCTACAGAAGTTAGTTCAACTAGAGTTGTTACAAGAGGTTTGTTTACATTTGGTCTTTTTAAACCAGTTTTCGCGCCCTTTTCGTGTGTACGTCCATCGTGATGTTACGCGCACAGCTAAAGCCAAAAAATTCCCGCCAAAACCGCCGGCCTCGATCCAGTCCACTCTCGGTAAAAGGATCTCCGTCGTGAAGAAACGCTCTGGTGCTAAAGCTCTTTGTTCGTAAAATCGAGGATATTGTTAAATCGAGGATCGTAAAATCGGGATTCCACTGTATGCCACCAAGCCATCAGCTAATGGAAGCAGGTCAACTTTAGTGGGTCTTATTCAGTAGTTTAAAACAATTATTGCAATTGTGTTTGTGCGTCGTCGTTGCTTACAAAATCACGTTCAGTTCACTGACGATGGAAGTTGATTTGTCGAAACAAGTCTGCATTAAGAAAATGCTTATTTTCTTCAAAGCTTATAAGCAAGAGTGTATACTAATTGCTATACATGAAATACAGCACAGTCTATGGCAGTAAATTGAAATTTCTTTATTCTCTAAGTATTTCGAGAAGCTTTGGCATCATATCTTCACTTTTACTCATAACTCTCCTTTAGCCAAAATTCCAACCAAAATAACTAACTGCGTGCAATTCAGTTTACAGTTGGTGAAACAATAGTTAAAATTCGTTTTTTCGCTCCGAACAAGGTTTATTACAATCCGATTTTAATGAATTATCATCACCATCATCATCATCATAATCATCATCATCACCACCATTAGGCCAAATTAAAAAAATTCCCGGCTTCTGATCGGCGCCCGCATTGCTAAAAAGCGACCGCACCAAATTTTTGTATTTCTTAAATACAAAAAAACTAAGATAATATTACAATTTTAAGACTCTCAGACTTACCAACACTCTCATCCTGCTCATTGTCGTCAATACTTATATTCTCATATAAAAAAAATATCTGTAAAAATCTTTTTAGTCATGATGCCGATCACCGATGACGGTATTTGTTCTCCTGCATCCTTAACCGTCATTCAAAAAAAAAAACATGCCTCATTTACTTTTCAAAAAAATTCTGATAAGAAAACAGGATTTTTTTTATTTGACCTTATCAACAGGACCATCACTATCAACATCACCACAACCATCATCACCAAAGCACCAACACCATAATCATCATCATCACCGTTACAAACAATCACCCTCATCAACACCACCTCCATCATTCATGAACATCATCATCCACTATCAACATTATCACCTTCAACTTCATATTTCTCACTTGTGTGATGAACTAATACTCTTCAAAAATTACGATAAGCACTGCTCACCCAATTTGCTAAAGTTCAATCTGGTATTTTGCTTCCATTTACGCCCAGTAAGGAATCTTATTGCAACACAATTCCTTCAAATATCGAAAACCGCACAAAAAAAATCACTGAGCTTTAAAAAGTAACTAGAAAACCTAACATTTATAAAAACAAAAGGTGCTTAAATACCAGGAAATTGGCCGGCAGATGTGTAAAGCATCAATTGCTCATAACTGCAAGTATTTTGCACGTCTTTTAGTTTAACAGTACTATATAGTTTATTAGTAAACATTTCGAGTCTTGAACGATGGACTCAAAGGACGCGCGGTCAAAGTTAGTGGCTGTACAGGTTTGTGAGTGTCAAAGAACACAATGTATTTTTGTCTGAATTTATGCTGGGGTCAACTCCTTGATTTGCTTGATGAGGTACGTCTTTTCATCATTAAACTGTTCGTCATCTGTTGAAAGAAAACGGAAGATGTAGCTAAATTCCTTTACGAGCCTAGTAAAGCCCGTTAGGCCGGCGCTTATCACTGGTTTCTGTAGTGGGCATTAAACTAGATAATGCAAACAGTAGAAACCTATCATAGCCAATCAGCAACGTGCTCGGATGTGGCTTGCTGAAAACACATGGAGCAGGCTATTGTCAACTTCAGTTTCAGTTTCAGTTTATTTATTTTTGCCACACAAATATATACACTTTAAAAGTACAAAATACAATAGAATTCGATAAGGAGGCAAAGGAAGCCCACAAGAAACCACGAGGCTTATACGGATGTGGGCTCCCTTTAAAATAAAGATTGATTATATTAAAAGGATGTGCTATCTAACACTATATAACATGAAGTATAATTTAGATAAAAAAGCAAGCACACAAACAGGACAAGCACAAGGACGCAACAAAGTGCTCAGCAAGTAGGGAAAAGGGAGAATTTAATTCAGAAGAAATGTTTTTAGTTTTGATTTAAATGAGGAAATTTTTTTGGTATGATCATCTATATATTTGTAGAAGACAGCAGCAATATTTACACATGTTTTTGAGTCACAACTTTTGCTTCTAACAGAACTAGATAGTAGAAAAGAGCCTAGTTGATCCATGAAACTTGCGCTTATCTCTAGTTTCAGTAGTGCTAAGCGGGTGAGTGTCTTTGACTCCCCCTGGATGGGACACTAATCCATCGCAGGTTAGCTCCCAGCCGAAGCTGGTACTCATTTACCGACCACGTAAGGATGGAAAGCTGAGTAAGCTTTGGAGGGGATGACCACACAAATGTTCAAATTTTGGCAGGGATCAAACCTGGGACCTTTTGGGTGTGGGGCAGAGAGTTTACCAACTACGCCAATCACGCCTCGGTTGGATATTTAGCAGTGTATCCATATTTTAATGTATTACCTGTTCTGTCGGTGTGAAAGTTTGTCAAAAACTCGACAAGTTTATCTTTGTTTTTCAGTAGAATATCAAGTATTGCTGGATCTTTGTTAGGATTGGCAACAAACACCTTCGTATAAAAAGGAAAGCAACCGAAACGTAAATAAAGAATCATAAGCCATGGTTCATACAAAACATTTTGGAAAAAAATTAAGGATAGTTAACTCTTTTCCCAAACCATTAGTAGTATGAAAACAGTTTAATTCTAGTTATCAAAAATAGATTACACGCGGCCCACTTTAAAGCGTTTTAACGCTTTTTATTTCCTTTGTATACTGATAAACAACCATCACGTTCAATTCTCAGTTTGCAAAAACAGATTCACAGACTCCCTTGACCCGGTAATTTACCTTAGCGATGAACATTTAACGTTTTCCAGAATGGAATGATGGGTGAATAAATAATTGATGGAGGTGAGGACCAATGGACAGATTGACGGTGAAAAAAACGCAGAATGAGCGACTGATTGGATGAAAGAGTGGATGGATAGATGGCTGGGTGTATCGATAAATGGATGGACACTGAATGGATTGATGGACGGATGGAGGGAGGGATGGATAGTTGGTAAAAGAAAAAACGAACGGGATAGTGGATGGGTGGACGGGTGAAGGACAAAAAAGATGGAAGGATGGATGGGCAGAGAAATTTATAGTGAATGAATGGAGGGAAGGTTAGGGAGTAGGGAGAGCAAAAAAGATTGAGTAAATGCATGGAGGGATAGTATGAGGGCTGGATTAATGGAGGCCAACAGATGGATAAATGATAGCTGGAGGGTTGGAAATTTGGATTTGATTTCCGGCCAGATCTTTTAACAAAAGTTTCTACTATAAAACTTATCTGTTGCTGAAAAAAGAAAGTAAGAACAAAAACATAAAGCAAAACAAATGCATTTTAGTTTGTAATAATTGCAAACTCCGAAATGTAAGGACAATTAATTGCATCACCTTAAAGACATGAAAAGCTTCAAACTGGATGTTTCTGCTCTTGTCCCGGAGCATATTCATCATCAGTTTGAGGTTCTCCGGATTGCTGATGTAGCGAGTCATTACAGTGAAGTTATGCCGGTCCAGGAGCAATTCTCCCAGCAACTAAAAACAAAGAATGACCCTGAGAGTGTCAGCTTCAAAGAGAGTTCATAAGACTTATTTAGGCTAGTTCACCAAACTGATGACAGTGTTGCGAATTAACTGTCATAACAAAGTGTAAGTGATGAATTGTCTCACCTTCAGTGACTGCCTTCTTGTTACATAGTTCTCAGAATACAGCAGAGCACTGTACTTTGTAAAAAACTGTGAGAATTGAAAAATAGAGTTCATCAGCAACAATAAAATCCAAAAATAAATTAAAAGATATATGTAAACATATAATTTATATGTTCACATGTATACTTATATAACACAAAAGATGAAGAGCAAAATTTAAACGTCCATGACCAAAACTGAAACCTCCACAAACAAAACTCAAACTTCCGCGACCAAAACAAAAGTGTTAATGACCAAAACTTAAATTTCCAGGACCAAAATTAATATTCCATTACCAAAACTCAAACGTCAAAGACCAATGTAAAATATATTTTTAAAGTTCCATTACTTTCCAGGTTTCCCAAGACTCGTGGGAGCCTTTTAACAAAAAAAAAATTGATGAGAAATCGGGTATTCAAAACCTGAAAATGCAAGAATATTCCAATCTTCCAACAAACAAGAAAGTCTTCAAAGAATGCTAAAACTGAAAGAAAATCTCACCATTTCAAAAAACACCACATTTTCGATTTGGGATCCAAACTTAGACAGTTCCAAAAAAATAATGAATGAAGAGAAAGTTACCTGATCATAATTTTTTTCTAAATATTTTGCACAGGATATTTTATGTCTTGTGAGCAAATCCTGAAAAGGGATCAAAAAGTCAGCAGTGAGTACAAAGCACAAATTACTACATGAGAATCCTTTCGCAAGGTAATTTATTTAGGAGCTCATGTTTAGCCCTTGTCCTGTTGTAGTAACCTACCAAGGATTTTGAACACTGTCACCATCAAAATCTATTGTTCAAAATAATCAAACTATCACCAAATCTATCTCTCATGGTAAAGTAGTTCATGCTTTTGACTATCTCTTTCTTTAAAGTCTCCAGTCATTTCTCATTCTCTCTTGAAATGTGGGTTTTGGTTTTAATAGCCAGTGTTCTTGCCAGCGCTCTTTTGATTTTTCCAGTATCCCCTGATTTTTCCAGGGCCCTCCTGTTTTTTTTATGATTCAAGCCGTATTTTATGCTGTAAAATTGATAAAAGTAGCCAGAAACTTGGCCTCAAAATTTATTCGATTAAATGAACCTCTCATGCAAAAGCATAAGTTACATTTATAAGATGTCTCTTTTTCAGTTAAGATTTTTAACGCCTGAAAAAGAATAAATACAAAATGGTGTGTCAGAACCGAGTTTTGTATTTTTCTATTTTTATGCAAATATGTCTCATCATTATGCATATTAGGCACCCTTCTATTTTCAAGACCTGGTGAGAACACTGAATAGCCAACCCTACTGTTGGACTAAAGGTTAAAGACAAAATACCTTAAAAGTTAAAAATGCATCTGAGGCAATATCAAACGTTGACAGCTCCACATAATCAAAAAAGCGAGGAAACAATTCTTCCTCAAATATCCACTTGTTAATCAGTTCATATTTGATACATTCTCTCAACATAACTCCACAATTAAGCGCCATATCTGGGTTTTCATACCTATAAGAGAGCAAAAGTTTATACTTTTAACTATTTTTTTGAAAAACAACATTAGGGAAAGTTACTTTAAATTTATAGGTGTCGTTCATGATTCTTTAGCGAATCTCAAGTAAAATTTTGGAAATTTCGGGACTTTTCATGGTAAAATACAGTAAATGAATTTAAAGGATCAATGTTACTTCACATCACCAAAAAAAGGACACAAAGGATATTTTTTGTAGAATTCTGTTTAATTTATAATAATATTGAAAAAAATCATGTTTTCCAACATTAAATGAAGTTATGTACAAAGGTGAAAGGAAACATTTTTACTTCTTCACTTAAATGCAAAACATCAATGGAATAAAGAAAAGGTATGATATATAATTAAATCTTGTATGTAACATACAAGTACAATATATACTATGGAATCGACTCTCATAAGGCTTTGTCATTGACCACTTAAACATTAGCCTCTGGCTAGGGAGATTGGGCAACCAATTTTTCTACACGTAAAGACAATTATAATTTAAGTATTTATTATTATTGTTACTATAATTTAATTATCATTTATTATTAGACAGATATAAAAGTCACCAAATGCAGAAGATATTTGGCCTTTTTGAGGTCAATGCTAATCCTGAAGTACTTGAATTGCATGAAAACAAAGATTGTTTCATTACATCATTGTAAATATTTGTTGAGTGATCATATATAATAATATAATTAATTAATAATATAATTGATTAATAATTATAAATAATTATAATAATATATAATTATATATATAATCACTCTTGAAAATGATGCTAGACGGTGTCGAAACGTCGAGAAAATGAAATCAAACTTACTTGCGTTAGTTTTTGTGTTAAAAAGTAAGTTTATAGTTGCCAATTTTTGAATGGTTTTCATGTCAAAAAGTACAGAAAAGATGCTCTCTGTGTCTCTTTAAAAGTAATATTGTTCTTAAAGGTCATAGTTAGTTACATTTGAAAACAGTGATTTTGCCGTGTTATGCAATTTAAAGAAATATTTTTTGTTTACCCCTTTACTAATGATTTTATTATCTCAGAATCCTGCAAAAGATATTCAGCAGTGGGATGTCTGGTTCCAATCTGCCGTCGAAGAATATTATTGAAGATCTGTGCAACATCTTTTTTTGCCTAAAATAAAACGGAAATGAAGGCAATTGATCTTAGATGGTATACAAATGGCCACATGCAACAACAACTTTTGAACAAACTAATAATATTTTTGGGTTTATTTTGATTTTAAAGGTAAAACCCCCTTTTTATCAATATTTGACCATTAAGAAGCAAGACATGTTCAAGATAAATTCGATACTTTCCAGATGGTCAATATAAATGGTCAAATTTCAGATGTTAACCTAAGTCCTAAAGAAACTGTGGAACAATCAGAGTTAAACCATAAATACCTCAAAATCTAGTCTGTACAGATTTTTTATAAGATCCAGAAAGATTTTAGTATTGTATGTTTCCTGTGCAAGCTGTGCAACCAATTCTGCTTGGGGCTCCTGGTCTGGAAAACAAATATTTTTTGATAAATACTGACCATTATGTCACGATATTTATCTAATGCACAATTTGCTTTATCAATCTGTTTACTAGTACTTAGCAGACTAGATATAAAATTAAGAAAAAGACAACACTCTTTAATTAAATAATGTTTTAAAAAATGTTAAAGGAACCTGCTGACTGTTATGAAAATTTAGTTGCATCAACAAATTTATATTCTGACTATCTCGGACCTTCCTCAATGTTTTTAAAATATATGGATTCAAGCCCAACTTTTCCAGTTTCAGATAGTTTTCTATGACCTTTAAAACTCCTGGGTGGTGCCATTTTGTTTTTGACTTCACTCTTGCACTGAGGTTTTTCTAAGATAGCTGCATTGGAGGCTGTGTAGGTCTTAATCCCAACAAAATGAACCATTTTTCAGACATTAAAAATATGGAATATAAAAAAATCTTGCAGGTATTACTTCGAATTTCTCGTTTACTTAATAAATTCTGAGTGTAAAAGTGATGCGATGCAAACAAAATGGTGCCATCCGTGAATTTCAAATTGCAAAATAGGCCTTAGAAATTGACATTAAACTGGAACAGGCAGACTCAAATACCTAATATTTAAAGCTTGGAGGAAGATTCAAACACTGTCAAGGTATTATTAACTGATCTAAAATGTTCATAATGGCAGGGGTTCCCATTTTAAAGTAAATGTAATGAGGATGTCATTTAACATTTACTGAGTCACTTAATATATGATTGTTTAAATGTCACTGTGTCCTAGCAGCATGTTTACAAACTAATGCAATGACCTTTTGATTCATTCTGAGGAATCTTGGCACTTAAGTCAAATGTCTTTTTGCACAACACAACAGCTACTTTACTAATTAAAAATTTTAACAAAAAAAATACTGTCCCATTGCATAAAAGGTTAGATACTCATTGCAAAAAAAGGAATACATTTTATTCACATACCTCCAGAACCATATAAAATAATTTTCATTGCAGATAACTGTTTAGAGATATCTTCCATTGCCTACAGATTGGAATAAATTCTGTTATGACTTTGGTTTTACTTGTATATAATAACATTATTTGAAAATACTAATAATATTAATATTCCTAATTAAAGCTGCTTTTGGTAAACTATTCAATATAAAAACCAACAATAAAAAGCTATGTTTTATCATCATCACAATGACATTGTCAGGCAAACTGGTGGAAAAAATTAATGCAACTGGAATATAAACATATGCAAATATGCAAGCTAAATACAATGGAGTAATTATTGTAGAAATACAATTACTAAGACAAAAAACAGACTGAAGTGTGTTTTTAACCCTTTCATCCCCAGACAATTTATCAACGTCTAACTTCTCCTTACATAACTCAAACAAAATAGTATAACTCGTAATGAGAAACTTGGAGTTGATCAAGTGGAATAAGCTGTGGAAGTTGAAAAGCGAAATTCTCCCATACTACTTCTATAGAAAGTATGGAACTCAGTTAGGAGAATTTGCCAACACGCCATTTGTCGTGTTTGGGGCTTAAAGGGTTAAAAAGTGTTTACATCACTACTCATCTGTATGTCCCCGATTCTTTTATTTAGCAAGGAGTACAAACAATAAGTTAAACATTGCTGAAAACCTGGCATTACTGTTGTTAGACCTAGATTCTGATCCTAATTACCAGTTTGGAGCTAAAAGTCACTCTCATTAATTTATAATATGCTTAATTTTTTTGATAAAGGTAGAAATTTCTACAATTATCATTTATCAATTATTTCTTACACAGACCACAACCAAATGTATTAAAGCCATACTTTATATAATATAAAAAGGATTTCAAACTCAACCATGAAAAAAATGGTGTTTGATGACAGAGTTTGGCAATGAAATCTTCATACCTGAAGAACAGTGTGAGCAGAAAATGCATTACAATTCAAACCAAAAGCAAAGTAAAATAACAGTAATTAAAGCCACAGTGACAAAAACAAATGTTTTCTAATCTGTTTTTGTAGTCTAGTGTGGATGGTCAAAAATGCATAACAAGGACAGTGTGGTCACAAACTTTTTAACGCATTTTTATAAACTAAAAACAGAGGTTTTCCAAAACATTTTAAGTTTGGACTGGGTGAACAGTAAGCTATCATCTATTGAATAATTTAAGTCCTTCCCCGCCATCCTATAATCATTATTTTCAGTTGGTTTATCTATATAAAAAAATTATTTTATTAGGTCATTAGGTCACACCTTTTCTGTTTTTTTTCCAGGTGGTTCTTTTTCAAGAATTACTATATCATTTTGAAGGGCCTTTACAATTTCTTGAGGACTTTTCTTGGAAGGTCCAAAGAGTGGCATTCTTGGATCCTAATAAGCAATCATTAACAATTCATGTAAACACAAAAAATGCAAAAAAAGTTTAATCATTTTTATGGCTTATTTGATAGCTTTTGGCTGATTAAAAAAGATCAAGCAGTGTCCCTTGAACAAGTGAATAAAGCAAAATGTAAATTCAAAAAGAAGGTCCTTTTGAATTTTAAACAATGTCAAAAGACAAGCCATTATATTTCTAAACCTTGCTTAGACATTTTTACTTCTGAAAGTCATAGAATAAAACTTTAGATTATTTTTTCTTCATTATAAAGGAGTCAGTTTAAACCTACTTTCCTTGAAACAGACCAATCAAATAGAAAAGCACGATTTTGTAACTCGGAGCTCAACTTTCAATTGTTTAATTTATGTAGTGTTATTTGGTGTTGCATTTCATTATTTTCTTAGAGAAAAAATAATTCAAGGATTATCATAATCAAAGCTAATCTTCTTAATTTTAATAGCTTTGAATATATATAGTTTTTTAGAGCTTGCAAAATAATCAAAAAGTAACCTTCCAAAACTTCGAGAATTACAGCTGTTTTCATTTAAACATGCAGTTTGTTTCCGATGTCGAACTCAGTTTTCAGTGGATGTCAATCAAACTTTAACACACATCTTGTTGGCAGCTGCCTCACAAAATGCTTTTGACTGACGTCCACCAATAACCAAATATGAAGTCAGAAACTAACTGCACATGTAAATGAAAATGTCTCTAACTTATGACACAGAAAATTTTCAGAGTTTCTATTTTTTCTTTCATTGACATGCATATTTCTAAAGCATTTCATCAAGTATGATCAGCTGGTAGTTCGGTAAAAACAGAATTTTTTTATGTTTCGATGACATCTTGTCGTCATGATGATAAGATGTCCAGTAATTCTGTCTGGGTTGTATTTATTATTAAATAATTAAAAAAGATCAGAAATGTTTTGTTTGTCTTTTTTAAGGTGGAATAAAACAAGAATCAAAGTTCAAATTGCATGAGTTAAAACACATAGACGCAAACCAAGAAGTCAAGTTACAGACTTACAGAAATTACTATCGGATCACAAATGTCACCACGGAAATCAACTCAAATATAAATGTAAGGCCTGACGTACAGATCAACAAATCCAATTTGAGATTTGAGCAAATTTACGACTTCAATAAGAATTTCAGTGTTATCACCTTTACTCCTTCTATCCAATTATTCAAAGAATCAATTTTCAACATATGAGACATTCTATTGTTTTGTTTTTAATTTCAACTTTAACCAAAATATACATAACGATGTACAAAGCTTTTTCAGTTTATGGATATTATGGATATTCCAACAAACATTTTCACCTTCAAATTACAGAAAGTATACGTTATTTACTGCTAACGATATCGGTAGAAAGAAAATTAAAACAAATAGTCAATTTCCACAAGAGTTTAACATTGAAGGCACCGCCACTGTGAACAACGAGTGTCGATGATCATATTTCAAAATTTATCCAAATTTTCCATCATTAGTTACCATCATTATAACATTTCGGTTCTTGAAATGTCAAAAACTTACCTGAAAACTGAATGCTACAAACACTAAATACCAAAGAATTACCGAGGAATTAGCAGCTTTAACGATGATTTTCTCACGATCAACTATCAACTCCCTGAACACCTTATAGAAATACAATCCCAGGCCTCTCCGGCCGTTAGTACTCAGACTCTTCGTTCCAACAAAACGCAGCCGAGTCACGCGGGACTACGGATAGCCTGCGCCGCAAACGAACTAGCGTTATTTAACTGCAGGAAACCGTCTGCACGCAGGCTAGACTACGGATTGACAAAAACATCTCTGTAGAAAAGCACGTGGCCAAAACCATGTTAAAACAAACGGAATAACGGCATATATAGCGACTGTACTGCAAAGACCATGTACGAAATGCCGTAGTACATAGGATCTGTGAAGATCTATCAGTAAAATGTAGAAATACAAAACTGGTAAATGAATGACTGATATACTATATAAAGA
>JAOEHV020161826.1:0-13925 GCA_025447995.2 Isaurus tuberculatus | reverse complement strand
GTTTGTAAATATTGCAAAATTTTAACCCTGTTCTAAACAAAATTTTCCGTGATTTATACACCCTGTTCTAGACTGGAGGGTCTGAAAACCATACCCTGAACAGCGGCACATACCCGTATAGTCACCCCCCCGGGAGTGCTGCCTAACAGTTTATGGACTATGTAACTTTTACTTGTGTCTATCTTTGTGAATTATGTTGAATGAGCAGGGTCTGGAACGGTATTCTCGGGATCCAGGATTTGACAAAAATACAGTGCAGGTCATCGAATCAGGAAAACGCTAAATATCTTAATTTGGATCCAGGATTTGACTGCTTCCCAGGAAGCAGGACTGGCCAAACTTTGGGCACGGATGCGGGATTTTTTTTTTGCCTGTCTATCAGGAACTCAGGAAATTGTTGACCCAAATAAAGGACTTATAGCAGCCAAATCGAATCAACCAGATGAGCGCTAAGTGGTGTCTCCTTTCACATTTTACATTAAATTAGCTATTGTAGAAATTAGACTTTTTAATTTATTTTTCTTGGAAAGAAAAACCGGATTAGGGATAATGATGAAAAAAGTGCAGGATACGGGATTCTCGTGAAAAAGGAATGGAAATAGAAGCCCCCCATCCAGACCCTGAATAAGCTATCAACTTAGAATCCTTGAGACCAAGAGGTATTACTGTTTTAGGATCACACAGACAAAACGGCACTAATAAAGTTAAGAATACTTACTGAAAACCTATTTATATTGGAAAAGAATTTCATGTTTTTCTTTTTGCTACAAGAGGACTGTATTCTGTAGAATGCAGAGTAGTCCACATGTATAGCCGTCTGTTTCAATGCCATTTATCCCAGCAAGCCAGGGTTGGCAATTTGTGATTTTATGATGTTGCCCCATTTCTATCCATTGTTCACATCCTTACTCTTCAAACCCAATCATGCATATCTTTCTAGACACACTCTTCCCAGGATTCCTTTGGGCAACCTTTCTTCCAATTACAATTGACTTTTAGCACCATCACTTAATATATCTGGGAATTGGTACACCTTGATTGATGACATGACCATAACACCAGAAATGGCTACAAATATCAAATCTTCAACCTTGACATCAACATCCACCCTTTCTCATGAATCTTCACTTGAACCCTGTTGATCAATCTTACTCCACACAACATCCTGATCATATGCCTTTCCACCTGATGCAACCTCAACTCTTCTGCAGCAGTGAGTTCCCAAGTTTTACAACAGTATGAAATAACTGGTCTAAGCAGTCACACATGAGTGTCACTACCAGGGCTTTTCAATAAAGTTTGAAGTAGGCAGCCAGAGAGTAGGCGACGGTATTAACCTTGGGCCATAAGGCACCTTTTCCTAGGGGGGTCTGGGTGGTATATGCTCCCCCAGAAAATTTTGAAATCTGGAAGCTCTGAAACCAGCGTTATGGGCATCAAATTGTGTATTAAAATAAGCACGATTTCTTATCACCAACAACGTTTTTTTTGTTTATTTTTACAAACATACTAGTATCTTTCTTTAATTACTTCAGTTTCTGGAAAAAGTAGCTGAGGTCTCTGATCGAAGTAAGCGACACTCTTCGTCGGACGTCGGTGCTTATTGAAAGCACTGCACTACAGTAAAACATTAATCTGGCAAATGTAATCAAATATGATATTAATATCTTACCAATGTTCTGAATACACTTTAACCTGTTATTGCTAACATTAAGCGTATCCAAAAACTCCAGGTGATCTAAGCCATCAATATTGGAAATGACATTTTGTTGGAGGTACCTGCAAGTGATTAGTCACAAACAAAATCATATTAAGTTTGCATCAGGAAAAGCAAACAAAAACACATTTACTTAAACAATTCCTTTTTACCTCTCTTTTTCAACTTCATTGGTTATCAGCTATAATAATAATAGTAACAATTATAATATTGGTTTTTGTTCCAAAAAATTTGCACCATTAAACACTGAATTACATTTTCAATTGAAAGCTGTACTATATTGTCAGCAGTGTTTTTCAAGACTATGGCATCTATTAAGTAATGTGCTGTTCTGAACAGATAATTAATCAAAAGAATAGAGAGCACCTACAAGCTAATGTAGTACTTGCAGCTGCTAATATTTGCTTGAAGGCCACATGGTAGTTATCTCTTAAATCTACCATAAATAGTTGTGAGGCTAAATCATAGCAGTCATGGATATCTGTTTTTGTATGACTTTTTGAAAGTCATCAGCATGGCATTGCTTTGCTAACAATTATTTATGGTGTATTATAGATACTGCAAGTTACCACTATACTTACAAACATCGTAATTCCTTCTGATTGTCAAGTCCTTCAATCTTCTCAATTCCATTGCACTCAAGCCAAAGACATCTCAACCCAGTGTATGGTTCAAGATTTTCTATCTTTGCAAAACCTAAAAACAACAATATAGTTCCAACATTATTAATTCATAAATAAGAAGAAAAGCAAAATTGATTGACATTTAATGAAGTGTTTTTATAAAACTATTAAATAATTTGGTTAGTTGGTAGACTGTGTCTCTTAAAGAAAGATTTTGATATCAATAATGGATATCAAAATCATAATTCCAATAATTCTATCCAAATATAGTACATTATATCTCCCAACATAAATCCTTGCTTTTCTCTGTATAAGGATACTGCTATAAGCGACAATGAGTCAAATTAGTTGGAACCCAGAAATGCAACATCTAAGGTTGAAAAATTAATAAATTTAAAATATCTAAAACAGAAAACCTTTTCAGATTTTTATAATACGATAATTTACCTGTTTTTTTTAATTTTTTACTGATATAAAATTAGTCTTTCTATGGACGCGGGCACATTACATAATTATTAGCAAAACAGAACAATGATAACATACCTCTATAATGGAGATAAAGAACATCATTTAGATGTGGTGTCCTGTACAGCTTGTGCTTTTTACAAATGTCGATTAACACTTTTGGCGTCATTCTATAAAAAAGGGGCAGACTTAACACGGGATAAAACGACTTGTTTCATTTAAAAAGTTGCATATGGCTGGGTCAGAAAGAACTCTATTTTTCGAGTTGTTGCGGGCATTTCAAAAATGTCAACTTGCTTTCCAAAATTGGGAGACATGAAAATCACAAACTGTTTTTCATACAATATAACGGCATTATTATCTGGTTGTTTCTCCACATGAAAAAAAAATTCCTCCAATTCATCTAACTGGCCAATGATTTTTCGAAGTCAAAGACGACTTAGAAAAACGCCAAGAAAACATAAACGAATGTTCTAAAAACTCATTTAACCACCTTGGGAACGATTCTTCATCTTTCTTTTGTTTATCTTCATGTTGTTGGACCTCTGGTTTCTCTATAAGTTCAATTGAAGGCATTTTGGATCAATTATTCGCAAACCAGCCGTGTTAAATTCAAAATGGCTGCCACCAAAACATAGCAACAAGGTAACCAGTCCTTAGCAACAGTAATTAGTACCCAGGCGCGATCGGCGCGATCAAGAAGGGATAGCACAGGCAGCCCAGACTATCAATTAGTGCTACAAGCTAAACATATAGAACACTACAATCACAAATATCACGAACGATTCTGTAATAATATTAAATAAAGCACAATATCCTATCTTGAACTCTTGTATCTGTGTCTTGGATCCTTTCTGTTCCTTATGGAGCCGTCAGAGCGCCGAATTTCATTGAATTTTAGCTGTTTAGAAATGTCAACACTCTCCTACACAAAAATGTAGGGGAGTGTTGACATTTCTAAACAGCTAAAATTCAATGAAATTCAATGGGTACCACCATAATCCTTGCTGTAAGCAGTTTAAAAGGGAGCTGATGTCTTCCGCTTTAAGCAAGCTGCACATTAGCCTTAGGCAAAAACAGCGCGGCGCTATAGTTCCGCCGCGAAGAATTTAAGCGTATTCAGCTCATGTGGTTGTTCCCCGCACACTTAGGCGCTGTTATTTACAACAATTAGCTATGGACGCCGCCATTTTCAAAACTGTGTCGAGCTACGCATGCGTAGTCACGAGAAAAGGTTATGCTAAATTCGTTTAGGCATCAGTCAATGTAAACCCCCGCCCCTCCCCCCCCCCCGGAAATTAGGCCGGGGGGTTGGACTTTTGGGGTTTTTAAACACCGCTAATGCCCCGCTATGTGGGGATATTTCAGCTATACTAATGCCCCGCCATGCGGGGGGCATTCCAGCCATGCTATAAAAATAATTTAAATGCTTTACCTTCTGCTACCTCCTGCAACTCACTGACTCATCTCTTCAACATGAATTATTCAACTAACACTGTCATCTGGTACTTTATATCACGCACAACGAATCGGAAAGAAAAATTAATATATTCCCGATGGCGTTGCAAAATAGCTCCCAGGCTCTTCTATGGCGTTTTGTCAAAACTGTCTAACCCCCGCCCAATCCCCTGCCAAAATTTTGCAATAATCTAAACACGTCTAACGCCCGGCTCTCCAGGGCCCAAGTTCTATGCCTAATCCCCCTCTAATCCCCGCCAAGTGCCCGGGGTTGGGGGATTGGGGGTTTACATTGACTGGTGCATTAGGATCCGCACATTAGGCGAAACCTTCGTGCGAAAAGTGCGCGGCGAAAAAAATATCAAACATGTTTAATATTGAGCGCTGTTGCCGCAGCCGCAAATACGCTTGAAAATTAACTCCGCACACCCGGCGAATTCTTTGCGGCGAAATTAGCGCCGCGCTGTTTTCGCTTAGCCGGTGCGGCTTGCTTCATATCTTCATCCAAGCAATAGTATGACGAACGGCCGCTAATGGTAAAACTTCAACATTGGGTAAAAAAAATTTGAGTTTATAGACTTTTTTGAAGATTTCAGTCTCAAATGTTATAATGTT
The DNA here is from genome assembly GCA_025447995.2 of Isaurus tuberculatus. Classification (NCBI taxonomy): domain Eukaryota; kingdom Metazoa; phylum Cnidaria; class Anthozoa; order Zoantharia; family Zoanthidae; genus Isaurus; species Isaurus tuberculatus. The sequence goes on along the minus strand of JAOEHV020161826.1, from coordinate 9,047 downwards.
CTTCTTTTTTTTTACCCTCATAAAAGAGGATTTAGGTTTATTCAAAATGGAAATCAATCAACGTTTAAACTGTACTGATAAATACATATTTCGGCGAGGAAGGGAACCACAACCAAGTCAGAAAATAAACATAGCATCTTTTTCTCCTTCCGACACTCATCCGAAAAAAATGGTTGAATGCCCCGACTGAGACTCGAACCCACGTCTCCTGGTCACTGGTCAGGTGTGATAACCTCTACACTACCGGGACTCACCATGCTGGTAAAACAGCAAGTTACGGGGTATAGAATTAACGAGCGTGGTTGCTCCCTGGGACCCAATTTTTTCTTCATTTGAGTGTGTCCTTCTGCCTTGACGTGGGTTCGAGTCCCAGTCGGGGCATTCAACCAATTTTTTCGGATGAGTGGGTCGGAAGAAAAAAAAAAGATATGTTTGTTTTCTAAAATTGTACCGACGTTAGTTCTCTTTTTAAAAGAACCAGAAAAATTTACTTGGCCTTATTTTTCTTAATATTTTGGCGATTTCATTATTTGCCATTGCTCTTATATTTGTTCTTTTTTCTAAAGGTAGTTTTGTTAAACGAGAATATTAAAAACCAAATACTTGATAATTATAGTTATACGCAACACAAACACCATTTCGGACTACGATTTCAAAACAAGCTGGATACGTTGACTCTTTTATTGTTTTACCAAGTTAGAGTACAAGTTTCGGTGCCTTTTTAATATATGAATTCTTGGAGACTTGCAAACCTCTGGCCGAGCTACTTCTTAAGAGTTTCTTAAATCTTAACCATTTTACGCCAAAAATGACATTGATATTCAATGAATAACCTCAGTGTTTCTAAAAACCCCTTGTCGAGCCGTTGTATAAAAATATTGTTGGTTTCACCGGAGTAATAATGTGGGTAATGTTTGCCTTTTGTTGTTCCATTTCTTTCTGGAATCGATGTTGATCTGAAGGAGTTTGTGATAAGGAACCGACTAAGGTGGAATGGACGTGTGCTTTGAGAGGAGAAAAAGACCCAGGAGATCTAGAAACAATCTATAAAGATATGGATGCGGTGCGTGGAGCAGAATGGACGCTCACCGTGATCGGGGGGGGGGGGAAGAGAGACTTCAGCAAGCGCCAAAGGCGCGAACCTCCAGGGGTCCGGGGGTATGCTCTCCAACGAAATTTTGGCAAACTTTACCCTCAAAATTTTGCGTATCCGAGACTAGTTTTGAGTTGTTTCTGATCGCTTTTAAAATATATTTTTTTGAACAATTGTGTAAGTGGCTGCAAAAAAAAAGTTCTAAAAATTGGGGGAGGGGAGATGGGGGCTGGCGCCTTCCCCTCATCGACCCGATAAAACAAGCAACATTAGTTGAATTAATTTCCTAACTACTTAGCTCTAAAAAACAATAGCTGTATTTGTACAATAAATTTAGTTTAGCAACATCCCTTCTTTCTCGAAGTTCCGCTTGCTTTGCCTTGTTGCTCAAGATCAACTCCTGTATTCTTTCTAATCGACAAACTTGCTCTCTTCTCATCATCAAGTGGTAGACAAGTACGCAATATGAAATCAAAAACTTGATCTACATTGGCTCCAGTTTTTGCGCTGGTTTCGAAGTAAGGAATCCGACTAAGAGCTTCGGGTTCTCGTCCCTTTTTCTGGTTGATTTCGGCAGCAAATGCCTTAGCAGTCTTTTCAGGTATCTCTCGTGTACTATCAGTTACTAAATCTTTCTTAGTGCCGACAACACACACCAAACAGTTCGGTTCAGCTGCTTCGAGTAACTGAATATGTCTCTGTTGAAGTGACTGGAATGTCCTCATGTTAGTAATTTCATATGCTATAATTGCAGCTGAAGCTCCACGACAGTAAAATGATGATAAACCAGCAAACTTCTCTTCACCAGCTGTGTCCTGGAAACATAATATTTATCAGTTAGTCCTTTCTTAAAGTGCCTACCGTATTTTGCTGTGTATAAGTCGACCCTTTAACAACAAAATTTTACTTTTAAAAATCGCACTCGACTTATACATGGATCAAAAAACAAAATTTTTTTAACACCCCTCAAAACTCTATAAAACGTTTGCAACTAGCAACTACAAATTGAATCAATAAAAAAAAACTTTTAAGCAAAACTAAAATTCTTTTTTAATTGTGTGCCAACCATCAACTACCAACTATCTTCAATATTAATCTCCAAAGTCAGGGCGGTTTTTAAAACACTTTTATATTTTGCTCCATATGAGATAAAAACTTACATAGAACTTTTATTTTTATCGTAAAATATATTGAGGTCGACTTATACATGGAAAGTTTAAAATTTGAGCTTTTTGGCTACAAAATAGGGGGTCGACTTATATACGGCAAAATACGGTATCACCCAAATTTCTTTTGCACATTTGGAACTTACAGCGTTTCAAAAACTTTTCCAAAACGATTCCAAAGTCTGAGTTGCGTAAGATAAACTAGCATGAACTTGTGTGTTTTTCAAAAAAGCTCAAATTGCATTCGCCCTACGGGCTCATGCAATTTTCATACTTTTTTGAAAAACTCACTCGTACAAATTATTTCCAAATTGAACTCGAAACCGTATGATTACCTATACAAACATTCTAAAACAAATTGCAAAATTTAGAAAACTTGTAAATGAACCCCATATAATCATTTTTGTTGGTACGGATGGAGCTGAATGTTTGAGCATTAATTAATTAAACTCTTCATCAAATATATTCTAAAATTTATCAACAAAAATAACAAAGGACATTTGAAGGCCCTCTCCCAATCATGCTGAAATGATCAAAAGCATATCCACTTACAATAACCTTCCAGTTCCTTCTCATATCCTCAGGACTCTACACACTTTGTAATTGTACATACCCGTCAAGGTCCCCTCCCCCCTAGACCTTTTTCCCTTTATACTTCTACAGGACTTGACCATTTGACAGGCCCCCATTTTTCAAAAGTCAATGGTCTGTACTGGCCCGAAAGGGCAAAAAATGCCTTTGGGTCATTGGGCCACTGTTAATGTCAATTTCTGCTTCTAAATAAAACACCTGCCTAACAGGGGTGTCCATATTCCTTCAAAGCAAATGTTTATACCCACTTAACCAGATCACAAACTCCTCAAAATCAAAATTAATTCAATCCCGATCCAGGAGTTCAGCATTACACCTTATTAACAAGTTCAACTCAAACAATTGTCCTGATTATGCACCTTTCCATACTCCTTAGCCTAACTAAGTTCTTCACAGTCAGTAATTGCTGTTCTCACACTTATCTTTTTTTTTTTTTAAATTAGTATGCAGGGGCCAGTTACTCAAAAGTAGATTAGCCCTTAAAACCCAGGGTTACATTTTAATTAAGTAATGATTCACACAAAAACTAGGCAGAGATCAACTAAGCCACAGTAACGACGGCTACTACCTGAGATTATCAGAGAAGTAATAATTGAATTATCATGGCTTGCTGTTATTGGCATACATAGCTATAGTCCATCAAAAGTGCCAAATTTGAATTTCTAAGGCGTCCAAAACTGACTACAAATCAGTTCACTTCAATTCTGGCTGCGCATGCCTAATTCTTGTGCAAATCATTACTTAAATCCATACTCGAGTTTCTCACCTACAACAAACAGATTTCGATTGGAACTTTTAAGTTAATATGTTTGTATTTTTGGAAAATCTGAAACTGAAATTGAAATTTGGCTTATAATTAGCCCAAAGTTAAATTTAATCAGCTTTTGAACAACTCAGCCCGAAACACTAGACCAGAAATCAAATTTTAGTTTAGCAGTCCATAATTAGCATGGTTTTCCTCTCCAAAGCTTACCCAAATGGCAACATTGTAAGGTCCCCATTGCTTTAAGAAGAATGAAGCACCCAAAGTCTAAAAAAACAAAGTTAACTAGTCTTGATTGTAACAAGCTTACTGCAAAATAGCACAAATCTTTATACTACAATAATTTAGTTGTATGAAAATTTGTAGACCTCAAATTTTAGAAATAAGAGGACTGTATTACTCATAAATATGACACCCGCTCAACAACTAATATAAATCTACATTTGCCAAAGCCAAAATTGAACTATGATAAATTTTGTGTTAAAGTTACTTCAGTTAAAGTTTGGAGCAACCTGCCTCTTGAGATAAAAAAAAAACATTGTCCCTACCGGTTTTCAAAAAAGGTTTAAAGAATTTTTACTCATCTCTAATACAATGGTACTGTAGCTGTAGAGCACTTAAAACATATGTAGATTTTATAAATGTCTGTCCTCAATTGTAAATAATATTTATTTTTTTTAAAGCACAACCATCTTAAAAATAACAATAATAAGTCTAGTGCTAATTCTTTATTTAAATTTTTAGAGTCCACTATCTTTGATTTATCATGTTCTTTTATGTAAATTTATCTTTATTTTGTGGGTGAAATGGATCAATGTAATAACAACAACAACAATGTGTTATTAAACCCCTAATGTGTTATAATTACCCTTTCACCCTCCACTGTTGTAAAGCTTTTTTTTTTGTAAGTTAAAAATTATACATGTGGTAAATATAGTTGTGTTCGATTGACCCTACTCCAGAATAAGAATATATTTAAAATTATTCCAGACTAGCCATTCCAGGTTAAGTCAATAAAACAAGTATTCTTTTTGCAGAATAATGGCCCATGATAGGAAGAAGGAAATTAATTCAAGGGTTTCTTTAGGTGTCAAAGAATAATATTTTTTGAGAGAAAAACCTGCTTTTTTCCCTACAGTTGGCCGCCATGTTTGTTTGTTGTTTCAAAAAGTCTGCGATGTTTGATGAGTAACATCATTATTCCGATTTATTCCAAGCACTCTGCCCCAGGCAGTAGAGGGCTTGGAATATAGTGCTGTTATTCTGGAATAGGAATAGCAACTCAATCGAACAAACATCCAGGATATTCCAATCTTAATTCTTATTCTGGAATAGGGTCAATCAAACGCACCCTAAAATAAACTTGAAACTTGTATTAACTATTTCATTAAATAAAAATATGCATAGGGCCTAAATATGTGTGTTGATGAGCCTTCAGTAACCTCCCCCCTCTAGAAATTGGCTCACACACATGATCAGTTAGTGACAATGACTCCTGGAATACCAAGGCCAGACTCAATGTTGCTGGGCTGATACAAACCTTAAGGTCGACCAGAGATACCCAGGTAGAGGTTAAAAGAAAATGGAAAGCTATGGTGTAAATATAACCACCACCAAAAGTTGATTAACTTGACATAAAACTGGAGCATAACAGTAGTAGCTTCTATAGACCTCTTTCATAATGGCTAATGTTATTGCCATCCTTTTGTGTAAATTCAAATAAGCCTTCTTAGCCTCGATTTTGAGTGAAACTATTCTATAATTGTTTTTACACATGTTGACAAGGCTACAGCTAGGAAGGCTGATTTACATACAAATAAAAGAATAACAATTAGGCCCGCCATTTATGAAGAGGTCTAATATTTACATTGTTCAAGCTGTGACTTTTTCTTTCACTTTGCCTTGTCACAAGTATTTTGAAGGAGACTAGCAGACACTTTAAGGCTTTACAAATTATAGTTAACAATTATTCACTGAAGTGGAAGTGAATAGTGGTGGATATTTACCGAGCCGCAAATTGTTAGTATACACCACACAAGCTGAATAATTAAATAGCGGATCAAAGAGTAACTTTATTTGTGACAACATACCAACAAATGGTAACGGGAAGCCATTTTGTTTTTCTTTGGCTGCTTGGAGGTGAATAGTAATTGGTTAATCACCTCCAAGCTAGCAAATCAGCGTGCGCGAAAAGTACTACTCACTTGTGTAAACTGATTATCTTGTTATTCAATTTAAATCCAAACCCCCTCCCCCTTAATCTTTAACAAACAAATGAAGCAAGAAAAAACCTCAATCATTAAACATTTGATAGCAACAATAATTTAAATTAACACTGACATTTACTCACACTTATCTGATCTTCAGTAAAAATTCTTTCTACATATCTCTGAACAAAGCAAGTTTTCCCCACACTCACATCTCCAAGAATGACAACTTTCAAATCACTAAACAGAAAGAAAAAACAATTAAGGAATAGATACACTTAAGCATTTTAAAAACATGTCATAAGAAAACAATAAGAGTGATTTCAGAGAAAAGCAAGGTCTCAGTGGATGATAAAGGTAAAAAGTTAAAGTTTGATCTATAACTAAATTGAGCAGAACATCATCATCTTCATCATCATCGAATGCATTTATAGCCCGGGGGGGGGGGTACTCCCATTTGTTTACTATACGGGTATGTGCCGCTGTACAGGGTATGGTTTTCAGACCATCCTGCAGCTTAGAACTGGGTGTATAAATCAAGGAAAATTTTGTTTAGAACAGGGTTAAAATTTTGCAATATTTACAACCTGTTTAGTACAGGGTGCAACAATTCTTCCCGGATATGAGAATTGGTTTGACTGGGTTTTGATATACGTGAATTTTTTCATGATTCACAGGCCTGACCTCTGTTTAATATCCAATAGTTTAGAAAAGGGTATCAAAATCAAGCCATTTCTAGTCTAGAACAGGGTCAGGTTTGTGAAGGTCCAGCGGCACACCCCCACCCGAAATTCTGGTAAGTACCCCCCCTGGATCTATAGTCTCTGCTTTCCCTATTGAGGGGGTTTGACTTGTTGTTTGGCATTGCGCAAAATTCTCCTCCACTCGTCTCTGTCCTGGACCATGTCAATGGAGAGGTTACAAAACAAGACATTTAAAAATAAAAGGAACATAATAGATTTCATATCTATACTTAATTCACATTAAACATTCTCAGGAAAGATAGAAAAGTCAAGGAGAATTGAAAACTTCAACATTTAAGCTACTTACGCTTTTTTCTTTACTGATGAGCCACTTGTTTTCTCCATCTTCTGTGCTATACTTCAATAAACAAACAAAATTCAATCCATTCACTGAAGACAAGAAAATACGAAATCCTATTATTTTAGAAATGCCATCTCTTTGCACTTTTTTAGATGTAATGATAAAAAATCATATATGCAGACTGTCCAAACAACTTGATTTTTTTGGGATTATCCTAATTTTGATTGAAAATCCTGAAACTCACAAATATGTGATCAGGATAGAAAAATTGTAGGCTTTAATGTCCATAATGATAATTTTGTTGTAATTCTGACTTAAATCTACTATCCTTAGAAAATAACATAAAATCAAGAGTTGTATAGGCAATGCAACCAGGGTTTGTAGTGATGATGTAATGTGTGTTTAACTGGAAACAATGAAAAAAATCCATAATTCACCAAATTGGCTATGGAGGCACCAAAAACTACTCAAAGCTAGCAAGTTCCACAATATGCAAAATTGGCATTCCAGAGGGTATAAATTACCAAACTTTCAAGGGGAGCATGCCCCCTCTAAGGGCAATGGCTTCAGCTCTCGCTAAACTCTCTCTGCCCCCCCCTTCTTCCAATCACTGTGAGCTTCTTTGCAGCCCTGAAATTTCATTTGAAAATGAAACTCACAACATACTGTAAATGAATGCTTCAATGTGTCATTACATGATAAAAGAACAAGTTTGTAAATACAAACATTATGTTTTAGGCATGTTTGCTTAGCTTTTCACTTGTTGTATATTTGTGTAAAATCATGTACACTCTTTTTGGTGCGAAAATTTCCCGCCCGTGGACCTCTCTAGAAACCTGAATATTCGGGTTCAGTACACCCATGGGTAACCTACAATGGGCCATCTGAAACTTGAGACCTGTTCTACAGGTTCCGTTCTACATGTACTGTAACCATTGCATCACATTGTAAATACAAAATATTGGAAGATTCATTTTAATAACATGAAAGTATTAAATATCATGATCATAATTTCATCAAATCTACGATCGTTATATGCAAAAATTTAGTTTAAAAAAGGTAACTGTTATGACAAACCGTATTCGGTACTTGTTTAACTGCATATATTAAAATATGTTTTAAAAGAATGAGCAATGCGCAGTCACAACTTATCGTTCGTTGCGGGTTGTTCCGAGATAGGGAAGTACAGTAACAGTGGCACATCAGCAAGCAATCGACAATAAGTGCAATACAAGCAATTCAGATGACAATCGTTGTAGACTGCACTTTCGTTTTATACCGAAACATTTACAACTTGATTATCAAACATCGTGATCGGCTCAATAAAAAAGCACAAAAAAAACAAGGGATCTGGGTTTAATGGCAATATCGTAGCACTTGAAAAAAAAAATAATCAAGGCTATTTCATTTTCTGAAAGGGGCAGAGAAATCCGACGCTAAACTACAGTGTAAAGTCCTTCGATTCGAAAGACTTTAACAGATCAATAAAAGCACTTGTAAACATAATCAATGAGAGAGCGGTAGAGAATTAACACTATATTCACCTAGATTTAGTGAATATTTTACAATACCTTACCTGGTGTAAAGAGTGTTAGGTACAATATCGTTTCCTAAAATAAATGATTTTAAAAGTCACTTTAAAAACTGCGACAAAACTCACTCCTGACATCTGCATGCTATAATATGAACTTTGATCGCGCAATTTCCGGCCATTATCTTTCACTGGGACCGAGTAAATCAGCTCTACGTACGTGGGAGGGAAGGAAGGGAATACTCAGTGGGGAGAAGGGGGAAACATTATATTCATTCTCTAATATGGCTTTAAACTAAAGCTGTAAGTAGCACCTCCACCAACTAAAGAATTAAATTAAAATGAACTGGTACTATTTATATTTGGGAGTGGAAGCGTTCTGTGGGACCATTTTGTTTGTATACTTTGTTACTGAATAAAAACACTAAGTTTGGGAAGCAGAAAAAGTCAGTAGAAAAAGTGACGGCGCAAGTTGGGAATTTATGCACGTACGATTTTTTTTGTTAGATTGGTTGTACTAGAATTTTTTTCTTTCAAGATAAACCTCGCTATAATTTTTTTTACTGAGGAGGTATTGTTTGAGGGAAAATGAGATGGCAATTTTAAGAAGGACCGAGAGAGCAATGGTGAGAGGAATGTGTGGTGCAAAACT
>JAOEHV020161727.1:0-13926 GCA_025447995.2 Isaurus tuberculatus | reverse complement strand
ACCAAACACCCCCAAAATGACCAAAAATCCGACCAAAACCATGGACTAACCCCTTACATGAAAATTTCGACGAAAAAATTTTTTTTGACCAAACACCCCCAAATTGACCAAAAATCCGACCAAAACCATGGACTAACCCGTTACCTGAAAATTTTGACGAAAATTTTTTTTTGACCAAGCACCCCAAAAATGACCAAAAATCCGACCAAAACCATGGACTAACCCCTTACCTGAAAATTTCGACGAAAAAATTTTTAACATTGTGAGCATAGACTTAATATGAAATTATTCAATCATTTAAACAGTTTGTTTCAAATCGTGCATTTTTATCTTTAGTTTGTCCGAACTTTCGATTTAAGATTTTAACTTGAATCTTACAGAGCTTTATACAGTTCCCATTTATGAAACGTGTAATGTTTATGCAGCACTGACGTCTGATTATATTCTGACATTGAATTTTTGATGGGATACTGTAAACATTTGGTATTAAGCGTTAACAAATCGATTTTCCAACGGCCCCTTAACGTTGAAGAATGAAACAACTTAGGACGTTTTCGTAAACATTTTTGCACATTTGCTTTTACAGCATAATGCCAGTGCTCTGCAACAGTATCTTGATTTTAAGCAGCTCGATTCTTGTTGGGTGTTTACTTGCCATGTTTTTGTCTTTAGAAGAATTACCGTTTTTCTTTGAAGTACTCCAGTCTTTACGACCCATTCGCTGAGTTATCGTTGTGATTACTGTGACCGAATTAGTATGTTAGCTATAGTTGTACAGACGTTAAGGGATCATGTATAATACTACATTTTATTATATAGACACCGATGAAATACCCGGATTTCTCCAGTGACGAAATTTTGGTATCCAGTGAAGATATAATTTTTATCTTTCACAGTGTGAAGATATCACAGTTGTTATGACTACTTCAGTCTAGCCAATAAGAAATTACCATCACAACATGGCGCGCGTTTACCTTTTTCATTAATAAATCAGTTGTCTTGAAAAAAAATCGTAAAAAAAAAAGTTGTCTTGGTGTTTCATCGGTGTCTGTATAATAAACATAATATTACATGTCCGCTTGTGGATACGAATTTTATCTTCTCGTGTTCAAGTCGATATCGACTTAAAGAAGTGGATATCGACTTGAACATGAGAGATTAAATTCGTATCCACGTGCGGGTATGTAATATTCTCTATAAAATTATCTGGGAGGCATGGAATCCTTAACACCGACCCAACATGTACTGTCTTGCTTTCCGCGTTAACTCATGACTACCGTACCTTTAGTATATTGGAAAGACTGCTTTTCATGTATGATATACGACTATGGTCTAAAAAGCATTGTGAATTTTTTCGGTTTGAGAAGGTTTTTTTCACATTGTAGATTTTGAATAAGAGTTTGTAAATCGCTCCAGGTTGTCACAGCGAAATCATACCATGGTCATCCTTGAGTTTCTCAGGCTGTTTACTTTGTCTTCTGGGAAAACATGCTGAAAATTTGGAAAGGAGGGCAGCTGTTGCGAAAAACAAGTTCAAGGAATTGATTGAACATAGCAGAGCACAGCAATTTCCTCGTAGCAAGGTTATTTCGTGCCACTGCTTCGTTTCATTCACTGACTTGAAGTGTACAGTTTAAATAAATCATAGAATGTTACGAGAGTGAAATTTTTTTTTGTCGTTTTGCGATATCGCACCTCATACTTGCAGCCAAGTTTAATCGTGACGAATGAATTTAAGCAGATCATAAATTCTTTGTAACAAACACTGTACCGTTTTTATAATACAGCTTGAGGCAAAATTTGGGGACATTGTTTAATGATTAGGACAGATAAAAAATATGTTGATAAATTTATAAGTTTTACACCGTAGAAGAATGAAAAATGCTGACGTTTCGGACTGTAGTCCTTCTTCGGCGTGAAGATGAAGGACTACAGTCCGAAACGTCAGCATTTTTCATTCTTCTCCGGTGGTTAAACTTACAAGTTTATCAAACTGTTTCTTTAGAAACACCGACACAGTATCCCATTTTATCGGAACAAGAACATGTTTAGAAACTGCACATAAACAAGAAAATAACAAAAATGATATTTTTTGGTCAGCCTATACAATGGTGGCATTTACATCATAATCTTCAAAAGTGCAATATTCTAACATGTACTAAAGGAATTTTAAAACCTCATTTTTTTTCAAAAGAGGTTAGTCTTTGGCTTTGGAAATAACTGAAAATGTACACCTAGTAATAAAATTATTTTAAGTATTTTTTAAAAACAATTAGTGGTTAAAAATTTTGTCAACGTTGAAAGTTATATCAACCCAAGCCCAACAATTACAGGTCCTTGTAAAAGACGTTTATCTCTACCTTTGTTTCTTGTTATTCCATCGTCTGTTAAAAGAAAAAAATGTGTTGAAATGGAAACTCTGACACAACAAGTCATTGTTTTAAGTTGTTTGTCAACCATCCATATCATAGGCCTTGGAAGAGAAATGAATTGGATTATCAAAACTTTGGTGTGAGAATTGCAGCTTTCCTTTCTTGTTCCTCCAGAAGTGCCAGAATACGAAGCCTAACCCAGCACCAATGATCAGCAGAACGGTGATTGCTATGCCAGCTTTGGCCCCCGCAGAAAGACCACTGGACCTAGCTGTTAGTGACAACAAAATCTTGATATTAATGCACCTATCAATATCAATCCTCCAGAGGGGACGGGGGGGGGGAGGGGTGGGGTGGGGGAAGACCGGGATAAGAAAGAAGATTACATCAGTGTGTATTGCCCCAGGTTTGGACAACTGTCAAAGGGAAAATTTTAACAAAAATTAGACTTTTGACCATCAAAAATATATACCCGGGGGAACTTTAAGTTTAATTTTACCTTATATAGTCAAACCAAGTATACTTAGAGCACTTGATGGAAATATATGAGGAAATGCCTAATCCTTTTTCTAGCGCGCCCTTCTCCCCCCCCCCTTCTCTACCCCCGGGGGCTTGTTATTGATAGATGCATAATTCTCGATAATGACATGACAATTCTCTTAGCATTAAGCAAATCGCAGGCAAGCTTTTTTGTAGTTGCTTAGCAACCATATGGGCAACCGTTGGTCCACCTTAATGTACAGTTGAGTTCTGTTGGGAAGCATTGAAATAGAACGAGTAAAGTCTTCTATATAGAAATTGATTCTAATATTTGAACATTTAAATGGTTTTTGTTGTCATGCGAACAACTGGAAATCTTAACTTCAACCTGTTCCAAAGTTTTAATGATGATTCAATCCTTATTAATTCTGAGCCGGAAACTCTGGCGAATTCACTTCTCTGAAAACTACTCCACACTCAAACCCGAAAAGTCTCCAAAATTCCCCCTGTAGTGATTCAATTTCAGTTTAAAATTGGTTCTTCCCTGACGTCACTTTCTCTTGAATTAGTTTCCAGCAGTGTTTTCATTACTAAAGAATGCTGGTACCTTTTGTTGAAATTATTCAACATCGTCAAGGTATTCACTAAAAATGTATAGATTTATAATTACCGAAGTGGCATTGAACAAAATTCAAAGTGTTCATTTCTTATCTAAATCTGTGCATTGAATGATAAAAGGCTTTTTTGTTCTAAAAACAGATAATCCTTCTTTAAAAATTAACCGTTCTTCGGTTTCGAGTAGAAACACGAAATTTGTGAATAAACGATAAAAACTAAAAATCCGTTTACATGGCCGAAATATCGATAGTCTTCTGTTGGACGTCTTTTTGCACATGAGTATTGGTTCAGTAGTTTCTAGAAGTAATTTTTCAAATACTTACATCTGTTTATAGTTTTTACAAAATGGCATATTACAGTATCTATAGAGTATAGTAACTTTTAACAAACATCTGTGGCAATGATTTCGTGTTTTTTGTTTTTTTTGTGGTAGAAAGAGAAATATAACTTACCTCCTTTAAAAGCCTTAGTGTTCCCATTTTCACCTGAAAAAAAAATCATCTTGTATTATTTTCGTTCTACCATTGTTACTATTATCATCACCTTCATTGTTAACAAAAGCAAACATTTATTTTATACCCAAAAATTAAAGACGGAACATACTTTCGACTTCTTTTAACTGAAGAGAGTTATGGTCAACTGAAAGGTCGCCGAGTTTATCATTCTTTACACCATTCTTCAGATTTACAGTGACGTCAGCTCCGGATGCAATATCCCGGATGAAGGTAATGTTGAAAGACACAATCACACTACCCTGTCTGCAAACAAATATGAAGTATAAATATGGGAAATATTTATTTAAACTGAATGCTATGTACAAACGTATGTTGTTTATCTTTTTCTTTAATTCTCTCTCTCGCTCAAAATGTTTTACAAACTCCATTATACGTTTTTTTATTATTATTATTCTTTGACAAGACAGGGAATTGACACGATAAATAAAGAGAGTTTCGTTGACTTGCCAAGTTATTTACAAGGTAGATTGACTCAACCTTAGCGACTGTGCTTTTTTTCTCACTCATGAAAATTTTTAGTTCCAAATAGAAATACTTTACGAAGACGGATATTTATTTGCTGCAGGTCTCTGGTACTCCCAGACTGAAATCCCTTTACTGTATGGTGTCATCATTTAGTTTTAGGACACTCAGTGACTCATAATATTACAATTCCGAAAGCTAAGCTAAGTGCTTATACAAACTGAGTGACTCTTATGTCCGGTTTTGTAGTGTGAAACGGATGAGATTCGCTCACTCCCCCTTGATGGGACACAGCCACGTTATCTCCAAACAGAAGCTGGTAATCAATTTACAAGCCTAGTTATTTGGAAAGATGAGTCGCCAAGCTAGATATTTGATACATTGATTGACAAGACATTTTGATACCTGAAACCAGTTACGTAAACAACGACGAAGGCAGCCGAGGCTTTGTTATTTCCGCTGTAAAGGTTTGTAACCTAAAATTTTAAAAAGAACAACTTCAAGAAAAAATACGAGGCCGTATTTTTGACGAGCAAGTTGAAAAAACTCTCACAGGAAATTAAAGAAAAAAGAGGGAAAAAAGATAAAAAGGAAAATAACTTGTTGGCTTCTAAAGCCAGTTTCAGCCAGTGTACTAAGAAGCTGGGTTTTAGAGTATTTTTCGAGAACTTAAGGACATAACTCCAGAACGAAGTTTACAATGATGCAATCAAGAACAGACCACAAGTTCTGTTCATGATGCTACTCTCATCGACAGGTACGTAGGTTCTTTGAAAACCCGATAAAAGGAGCTTTATAAGAGGCTGAAAGTTCCTGTCCACGGGCAATTTGGTGAAACAAAAGTTGCACAAATCGTCAAACTTTGACAAGGCTCGATATTGATTGGCTTACCCGCTGAGCCAAGCTAGGATGCCAAACGAAGGTTTCTGAGGGTTGTTTTTCTTTTTAACAGCCTAATTCTCTTTGTCCGTTATAAGAATATTATTACCATTTTTTACCTCGCGCTTAATATCTTACAGAGCATAGATTAAACCCAACTAATTATTCGCAAGAATGATACTTACGGCTTTTTTGAACTTTGAAGCTAATGTCTTATAAGAGTCACTACTTCTATCGTTGTAGGCGTCAGTCCAGTTGACACTGGTGACCTTGAGTGATCCTGTGTACGTCAAAACTATATAAAAAAATATCGTGTTGTCATCAAGTTTAACACATTTTGGGATAAGAGTGGAGTGATAAGAATTTTAGTTAAATCCATTTTGAAAATGAGTGCATGATTCCAGGAATTTGACTGGCTCAGCCTGGTTTCAGAGTGAATCGCTTGTTTTTGATCAATCATGCAATCACATATCAGAACATGTTAAAATAGCCAATCAGACCTCAGAGAGCAACACAACAAAACAACAACAAAAACTTTATTTAGTTCTCAGATGGAAGATTACAAGAGGTTTGTATTAAGGGTAATTGCAGGAAGAGAGCTCAAGCTACTTAGAAAATAGCATAGCTAATCGCACTTGACCGAGCCTGCTGCGATTTTTCCTTTTAACCTTTTGGACTTACGTAGTGACTGCTTTGAAGCTAGACAAAAAGAATGAAAACATGCAGAAAAGGTAGTCTTGCCGTTTTCATTTACAAGTGCAGTTTGTTTCCGACGTCATACTTGTTTTTTGGTGGACGTCAATCAAAAGCCTTTCATTTCCGACAATTTCTGAGTCAAAATTTGATTGACGCCATCAAAAGGCGATTACAACGTCTGAAGCAAACTGCACGTGTAAATGAAAACAGCTGTACAAAGTTTTTCTTATTACTTTCGATTCAGATTTGCGGAAATTCAAAACGTTTGTTGTTATATAGATCCATAGACATGAAAACTTACGATTGTATAAGAATGTATGGATGTTGGTTGAGAATGAACATTCCTGTACTTGGATACTAATATTACTTACATTCCGAGGGACCTGAGCTTGGTTTGGGACTTGGTGTTGGAGGAGATCCTGTGGGCTGATTATCTAAAATACAGAAGGGAATAAAACATTTATACGTCTAGTTTCTTTTACTCACATAAAGTACTGGAAAGTTAGTCCGGGTTCTTGCGTTTATATAGTTACCAAGTGAGACTGGTTTCGAAATACCTACACCAGAGCGAGGTTTTGTGAAATGACGCTTGAAGACACAAAAAAAAGTAACAGATACAAATGCAATCAGTAGTTATTATTTACTGCTCGAATATGGTAAAATTCTGATGAGATCTAATGTTCAGTTGCTTGTTGCAATTAAAAGAATCAAACAAGTCCATATTTTCTCTAAAAAAATTATGTCGTAGAGTAGAATAAAAAAAGTTGCTGTTAACAAGGAAAGGCAGTAAGATCAGCAGTCTGCCAATATAATCGATTACAGGTTTCGAGCAGCTAAGCACAACTTAACTTAAAACCTCGTCCAATCGAGATGTAACTTACTCACTTCAAGGGTGAGATTTTTACGATCATCGCCATCAGTAAGTTAAGGAACTGAATTTCCGAGCAAGGTAAGAGCACCTCATTCAAATTTGTAACATTACATTGATTGGTTACCCTAAGGGAGTTGGTTAACGCTCGAAACGTCGGCTCCTTAAACTACTTACAACGATTACGCCAGGAATCTGTCCGTTGACGCCGTTTAACAAAAATAAACTGGACAAAAGAATCGTAAGAATTGTTAAGGGTATTTTGAGTTATAGTAAAAGGAAAGAAAATCTCAACAGAGAGTATGAGAAAATGAAGGAAGAAAAAAATCTCCCCTTCAGAAAACCTACTTCCGAAAATGTGCAGAAATTAGTTAGGCACCCCGGCGGTCGTTACCGGATGTATCATATTCGTTCTGAGTTTGTTGGGTGAACCGCAGAGTGTTTAATTTGGTCGGTAGTGCCTTTTTTTAAAGCTGTGCGTGATTGGCTGATAGAAACGTTTTGTTTAACCTCTTTTTAGATCCTACCAGACTTTATTTCTAAAAGCAAAATTATAAACAAAGCCATCAGGAAGGCTGCAAGGAAAAGGGAGAATTTAATACATAACTAAAATAAATACCAGAACATAAAACCATTGGTTTACTCACATGGAGGACAACCGTAAAGTTCCAACCGAAGCCCAATGCCGCCCTCAGACCAAGAAATTGGCATGATCCTGAAATACTGCGTTCTAAATGGCCAGTTGAGTTTGTTAACAACAGTTGTTTTGGAGTCTGTGTTAGCTTGAAATACCTGAAAGAGAAAATAAAATAAATAATTAGATAAACAAAAAGAGAGATAAATAATTAATAAAATTAATTATTTCACTAAATAAGTAAACTGATAACTAGTGAGCATAAGTAAATTAAGAAACGATAAATAATTCCACGGAAATCCTACAGTGAATGCTGAAAAGTCATTTCAACAGTATCAGAATCACCACAAGCATAATGATCATCACAGTCAAACCTATTAAATTAATAATACTTTAATGATAACTTACTTAATGAGGCTTTTCAATACCTTGGTGAAAAACGAAATAATTTTTCCATAATATAGCATTTCCCTATTTTTCGTGCACTAATATATTAATAGGATGACTATTTCAGGGAGAAAAATCTGCTTTCAGTATGACTCCTACTAAGACGAAAATGGAAAAAATTAAAAAAATTAATTCATTTATATTCATAAGATATGTATGACACTACAACACGTTTGCTATATGTTCAATAAGTTTTTCTCTTCCCGTCCAAGAGTGAACGATCCAAGGCCGGCGACCACCTGCATGTTCTGCCGTCCTACCACCGCGTCTTTTGTACCGCAATTGACAACTGAACAGTGGCGTCCGAATTCGGCAGCGACAAATTCCGTTAATCTAAGACTTTTCATTACTTCGCTCTGTCGTGTTTTTTTTTCTGAGTCATTATTAACTTTAGACTCAATCATCTTAGTTTATCTTCAACTAAATTAAAAAATCTTTTGCGACTACCCCATAAATTACCTTCACAGAGCGTCTCTCCCTATATCTCATCCATATTTTAGTATTCGAGCTGAAAGCGGCCATGTAAGATTTCACAAACATAGCCGGGTCTTCTATTCCCTGAGTAGCAATTTTATGCACCCGCATTAAAGTTCCTATATTCACCTGTGTGGTAAGAGAAATAAATCCATTAATAAGCACAGAGTGAGGGTCACACCAACTGTCACATTCTGTTTCACAGTTAATCACATGCTGAGGTCTTAACAACAACAGCCGCTCGCGCAACCATAGTCACAGCTTGGTTAGCCTAGTTAATAGGGGGCCAGTCTATCGAGTGGGAGGCTTGCATGGGTTTCGACTCCCATCCGGACCAAAAATCAGGATCTTAAAATATTTGAATCAAAAAGACCAGGGTAGCGATCCCGGTGTTGTGGTCCGTGTATTTCACTAATGGCGTTTCTTCGTTATTCAAACTTATGTGAGCCTCTGCAGTGGACTATCTAATACCTTGTACTGTTGAACCCTGTATTTGCTTTTAAAGTGTTTACGGCTTAAATTAGAATGAGTGCTATATTAAAATATTATCATCATCATCATCATCATCGTCGTCGTCGTCGTCAGTCAGTGACAGTCACAGTGAAAGTACAAGCCATAGTCAACGTTACAGAACAAGCCAAAGTCACAGTGATAGTCACAACCACAGTAAAGTTTACAATCAGTGCCATAATCAAGGCGACTGGTGACACTCATAGCCACGGTCAAGAATACAGCCACATTCACGGTGACAGTCACAGCCAAACCCACAGTCAAGATGACGGTAATAGCTACATGTCTTGGAACAGAAATTGAACAAAAATGACCAGTAAGAGATATAACCAAAGCAAAAGTCACAGTGACAGCAACAGAAGCTGGCAAATTCACTGTCAGAGTCACAGCCAAAGAAAGGTTATTAATTAATATAATTTTGAGGTACCTGTAAGTATTGGTATTCGTTATTGGTAGCTGGTATCCAGCCACTGATACCATTCAAGCGGCCCATGTCTGCCGAGTGTGCCTCGTCCTTCACGGAGGAAGCTGAAAGCTGTTTTGGTTCAATGGTGCCTGAGCTCAGCCCAAGAGGGTCATCGCAGCCTGCCGAGAAGTAAAATCAAGTAACTATCACATTACTAAAGAAAAGATTAATTGTCAATGTGGGTGTAACTAATAACAGGAATATTGTTGGTCAGGACCAAATGTAGAAAGGGGGTGGGGGGGGTGAAGGGGTAGGGGTCAGTTATTATAATATAACGCCGGGTTTGCTATCGCTACGGAAATTCGTGGCTACGGGCTTGATAGAGAACAGAGAGCGGTTAGAATTTGCAAATTTGCTTTGTTTCGTCGCTAAAAAACATGTAAGAACACACAAGCACAAAAAAAGAATTTAGATTTTAGTTAAGAGTTCCATCATCTGCAAAATTGAAATCGAAGACTGCTAATTCCGACTTTATATTAAAATCGACAATCGTTTAGATAGAGTTTTTAAACTATGGAATTCACTCGAGTTTCCAAACAAGAATCGGCAATAGTTTTACTTTTAGTGTTTTATATTTAGAAGCTTCAAGCTTTGAAATGGCGGCGTGATTGGCGCAGTTGGTAAGATCTATGCCTTCCAATCACAAGGTCTCAGGTTCGATTCCTCGGCTCTACCAACAATTTAACAATTGTGTGATCTTCTTTTCCGCCAAAGCTTACTCAGCTTTCCATCCTTACGAGGTCGGTAAATGAGTACCAGCTTCGGCTGGGAGCTAACCTGCGATGGATTAGTGTCCCGTCCAGGGGTAGTCAATGACTCTCATCCACTTAACACTACAGAAACCGGAGATAAACGCCGGCCCCATGCGCCACTAGGCTCGAAAAAAGGATCTAGCTTTATATTTAGAAACTTCAAACTTTGATTTGTCTAATTGTATTATCCAAGCTAACTAACAGCAAAAATAAGAAAAAATCTTTATAGCGGTAGTAACTGTAAACTATCATTTGAACAGCAGCTCTGCGGAAACTCAATTGTAATCTATACTCTTTCATTTATTGGATTTTGTCAAACTTTATTTTCATGCCCAATTTCATTTTTTTTAAACTTTCAATGTATTCCATTGTTTAAGCCCCTCCCTCGACTGTTTATATATAAGTTCGTACCTTTTCACATGATCAACTCAAATACAAGATGAGAACGCTTTAATTTGCTTGTGTGGCCTAAGGGTGCACTACCTAAAATGCGATACAGGTTGTACGTACTGTTAACGCAGCCGTAGAGTTCCAGTTTCATGCAGATTCCTGCAGCGCCCCACGACAACGGACGGACTCGCAGAAACTTGGTAGTAAACGGTTCAGCAAGCGAGTGGATCGATCGACTTGCATAGCCAATGTTGAAATTATTGCCACGGAAATTCTACAAAACGAAAATAATTCTTATATTTTTACACTAACCCCTTCAATACTAAGTGGTCACTTCGCCAGCATCATCAATTAACACCATCATGATCCTCATTTATCGCCACTACCTTCATCTTCGTCACCATAACTACCATCATCGTATATAATCACTATTAATGTCTTCATCATCGTCATCGTCATCATCATCACAAACATGACGATTCATCAAAGTGTTAGTACATTATCTCAGATTAATAATTGTAATACAAAATGATACTCATTAACTTCATAAAGGTCACTGTCATCACCATGGTCATCACGTACACTAAAACCACTGCAATCATCGATATCATCTTACAAATTTCAATAATTCTGTTGTACACTTAACATAAAAAATGATAAACCACTTTTTATATTAAAGCTATTACACAGATTGACCAACAATACTTTTATCATTGTTTTATAGCGATTATCAACTTACACGAACTCTTAGTTTTTAAACATACGAGACAACTACAACAAGGGTTCGTAATTCTCAAAAGAAACCTTTGTGTTCACTCAGCGTATTTAGGCTATAGTATACACAAACACATTTTAACATGCACTATATCATTATAACACTTAGAGCCTCATTATATGGTATTGGGTACCCGAGATAATTATATCCCCGAGACAACTTTACAGTACGTTTAAATAACAAAAATATTTAGATCCTTTTAACCGGGTCAGGCACTGGGCGCTAAATTTAAAGGTTAATTTTGTCAAAATACCGTCACGATTTTTCTTTTCTTTATCATGTACCGCTCTACTCGTTGAATTTTCTTAACTAATTGGAAATTATCCCCATTTCAGTTTGTTTACCATAACATATTTCGTAGCAATTGTTTGACCATCATTTGCTTCAATTATTTTAATTCTTTCTACAAACCGGCGTTAAGCTTGCAAGGAGTTTTGTAATCCTTTTCTGAGAAATCATCATTCGAATGACTTAGTATAATTTCTTACCCCGCTATAGATCTAAGTTTTACCACGTTAATTATTGCCTATAACAATAAAACTGTATTTATAGGTCAAGTTCTGTGTATCTGAGTAGTTAGCCGAGTCGACTCGGTTAGGCGAGTCAAAGCATTTACATGCGGAAAAGTTGTCCGGTTAACTAGTACCTGCCGAGTGACACACATTGCCCCCCGAGTTATCTCGCCCTAGACAAGTTCAAGAACCTCATATAAACGGATGATCGAGTTTTCAAAGGAATGCGTGAAAGTTTAGCCCGCCCAGGATATCTCGGTGGTAGGGTTGTCTCGGGGGTAGGGTTGTCTCGGGGGTAGGGTTGTCTCGGGGGTAGGGTTGTCTCTGGTACCCAAGACCATATAATGAGGCACTCAGTCCTTTTCAACATTAATATACAGACAAAGATTAAATTGTTTCAACAATTATTATGATTAAATTTGTATACCGCAATTATAAGCAACGAATTTATGGATGAATCTTAATGTTTATGAACGAAAATGCAAAAAAAGAATTCAGGCTACAGCAGTATTTGAGTCTTCTGCGATGACGGTGCCACAATCTTACCAACCGAGCTATTAAGCAACAGCTGTTGGGAGCAGGTCAATATTAGAGGGTCCATAAATACCACTAAAAAGTGTAGTTTGAAAGTGACGCCATCCCATGCTGCAACCAGGTGTTTTGTAAATACGAGTCTACTTTTCAAACCGCTTATGAAAAAACGGTAAAACGTCGGTTTTCGGGAAAAGGGTAACGATTTGCAAACACAAAGTTGCTTTTCGAACAAGTTACCAAATAAGTAGATAAATTTTAATAAAATATCCAATCTACAGGTATAAACAAGATTCGTTTTTATTTCTGAAAGGTATATTCAGCACTTGTTCAGGAACAGCAAGACTACATGTACACCCCAAGTTTGTTCTGGGGAATTTCAACCCCTCCAACAAGCAAGTCAAATCAAATTACATGTAACTAACACACAATATCATTTACCCATGCAGAGGTTAGGATAACAGATACCAGATAACCACTTTTCAGAAACTATGCTTCAATCGGTGTACTCGCATATGGAATACTCTCACAAACATCTTGGATAGTTCTAGCTATTACGACCTTCCTATACTTACCGAAACGCTTTACTTGATTACAATTCAGTAGCTATTTCTATTACTTATGACCTTGAGGATCCATGAACATGGAAAACTGTCTGCCCTACATGTAACCAAGTCAGAAACTTATCCAGTACAATTTCCCGTTGTTTTTAGACTAAGGACTTATAATCACAGCTAAAAAAGACGAACACCTTACCCGAACTTTCCCCCTCTCAGTGTAGGAAGCCCATCCTTTGCCATCATCGCTGTACAACAACTGGTAAACCTTCACAAACGAGTCGCCTCCTCCATTCGTTTTTATGGCCGTTATCTTTGTGTCCGACTTCAGGCTGATTTGGAACCACTGATTAGAGTCGGAAACCTAATTAGAAAGTATTAGTAAAAGACGTTAATGCGAAGCTGTAGGTTGATGAAGCAGACACTAAACTTACAAGGAGGGAAAAAATCAACCTTGATTTAAAAATAATGATGAAAATACAAATAATAAAAGAGAAAATATCTTTCAGTTTAATGGTACTTTTCTATTGGAACAAAACAATAAAATACAACTAAACCTAAGAAGCACTACTACGCTTCACTTACGAGATTAGATATACTACTCGCTCGGATCATGTGGAGCGAGCTGACTATGAAAGGCTCCATACTTTTGTGCCGTCACCATCTATCGCTCAATAGAGACTTTAAGCAATGAGGACGGCAACGCCGACGGTGACAGCAAGAAAACAATAGTTAATACAACAACTGCACGTTGGAATGCATCGAGCTGAGCACCTGCACGTAGTTGTCGGTAAAAACAGAACGTGGAAAGACCTGTTTTGGAGTTCTGGGGACGACGAGGACGTGATAACAAATGTATGCTCAGTATTTGTTTACCTTCAAGGAGGAATTTTTAGTCCTTTTCGTTTCACAATGTTTAAGATGGAGAAAACAAAACCCTAATGATCTACACAAAAAAGTAAAGAGCAAATAAAGAATATATTTTTTC
>JAOEHV020161640.1:0-13929 GCA_025447995.2 Isaurus tuberculatus | reverse complement strand
GACCTCACTATTTTCTTTTTTTCCCATGAAAACCATGGAAAGTTTGGGGTGCGGCCTATACGCGGGTAAATACGGTACTTTAAATTTGTGAAAAAATAGATCACTCAAAATGCTGTAGCACTCTTTAGAGTGGGGGGGGGGGGGAGGAGGGGCATACCCAGTTCAATAGGACAAAAAGACATTTCAAATATCTTACTTATCATGCTGTCTTAAAAATAATATTATGCCAGGTGTTTGATGAATACAAAAACTCTACATTTTTATATTTACTGAATAAGCCGATTGCTATTCTACTCTTACAATCATACTTAGGCAAGCCAAAAAAAGAAAATTTTTTTAAAAACTCAAAAAAGAAGTCTTCTGCACTAGCAGTTTCAGGTAAAATAAAAACGGGTAAAAATAATCAAGTATTTTTTCTAACATACCATCCTTCCAATCATCCCATTCCCTTGCTTTCTTGAGTTTGTTAGGATCCTCTACGCTATCATCATCCTCAGAATCTTCACAAGGTGTTTTTGCATCATTATTTTTATGTTGCTTCTTGCAGTGACTAGTATCCAAAAATGAATGAAGAATTGTTATATTAAATTAGTCTACTGACCCAGTGGGAGACGCCCTTTTTCAGGTGGCTCTATGTTATAGTATTTTACAAAGCTGTGGATATTACATATGTATAAATAATTTCTTCCTTGTAAAATGTATATCACATAGCACTTGGTAGAAGGACAATAATAAAAAATTACAGCCTTAGACTAGGTATAGAAGACTTTTTCAGAACCTAAATGTTGTTGCTATGGCAACTACTGATAGAAATGCTTTGCTTGTTTTTTGAACTTGCCTGATTCCTAAACAGTATTTCTAGGTTTCTACACGATGAATTTTCTTTGTTTTGGGGGAAACAGAGTAAACATCCAAGGAGTTTCAACTGACAAAGCTACAAGAAAATCTGTACATAATTTTCAGAGGAATTTGCAATTTTCATTTTTGCAAGGAGGCAACTGGGAAGGATGTCACCAGCAGATTGAAAAAAGTGAGGGCAGCTTTTTGCCAGCTCAAGGCCATATGGAGGTCTAAGAACCTTAGAGAGACCACCAAAATCAAGATGCACAGGAGCAACATTCTTTCCATTTTGTTGTATGGGGCAGAGTGTAGGAGGGATGTACAGAAAGACACTCATCGGCTCTTTGTCTTCCACACATGTTTGAGGAGGATATGTAGGGTCTGTTGGGAGTAGGTAAGTATTGTAATGTATGTATAAAATTCAATAATTTTTTCCTAACAGCGAGAAAAGAAAAATCCTATTCA
Source organism: Isaurus tuberculatus (assembly GCA_025447995.2). Lineage (NCBI taxonomy): Eukaryota > Metazoa > Cnidaria > Anthozoa > Zoantharia > Zoanthidae > Isaurus > Isaurus tuberculatus. Next base: position 12,624 of record JAOEHV020161640.1, on the reverse strand, counting down.
CGTGCCAATTTTCAAAAAAAAATCCTGGAACAAGCCCAATAATATGTGTTTTAAGATCACTCAAAAACCCTTGAAGTCATATTTATTTTCGTTTTTTTCTCCTATTCTTCAAGCATCAAAAGAAACTATATAGAGCCACCTTAAATTTCTAAACTGAAGGATAAAAAATGGTTTCAAATTTTTTTTTCTTTTTCTGAACAATCAATGAATGGAACTTCCTTTTCTAGATTATTATAAATTCAGTATCCATAGCTAGTTTAAAATTAGATGCTCAATTTTATTAGATTTGCTCTTAGTTTTGAGAGATAAATTGAATGGTTTTAAGACCTTAGTTTCATCATCAATCCAATTTTGATCCGGGTTTATCCCCATAAATGGGGGTGGCCGGATTTACCCCACTTAAAAAGTTTATTTAAAGTGAAATGATTATTGCTGTGCAGGACTCATAAGGTTATTGTAATTTCCAAAACTTAAATTATGGTGAAAGACATCAAATATTGATAAAATTTGTGAAGTAACTCACTCATCAAAATCCAGTATAATCTTTCCTTCTCTGATTTCCTTTTCTAAATACTCCTCTTGTGTCATAGTTGGAACACTTGAATACCCTGCACCAAACACTTTCGACTAAAGAGGAAAATATAAAAACCCATTTAATGAAAACTCTTTAATTTGCCATTGAGTTTAGCCATGCACTTGTACCTGTTTTGCTCAACCATAACACTAAATTGCTGGTTTTTGAAAAATGGTTCAAACTTGTATAGAGGATATTACATGCCTGCACGTTGATTCAAATTTTATCTTCGAGTATTCAAGTGAATATCCCAGGAGTGATTGCTGCGAACGAGTGAGATATCAACTTGAACACAAGAAGATTAAAATCATATCCACAAGCAGAGATGTAATATTATTCTATTTATTATATAGACACTGCTGAAATACCAGGACAACAAAAATAATAATAATTAAATTAAAATAAAATAAATAAAAAAATTAGGACTAACTAATGGCTAGACTGAAGTCGTCATGACAGCCGTGATATATTCACACTGTGAACAACAAAAATGGTATCTTCACTGGATACCAAATTTTCATCAGTGGAGAAATCCTGGTATTTCATCAGTGTCTACATAATAAAAATAAATTTTTCAACATACCTTAAGGGATTCCCTTGTGATAAGTATTGGTTTGACTGGCTGGGGAAGAAAATGTACAATCATAAAACAAGTTTACTTTCTTGTTTTGTAGCCTTAAGAAACATTAAAAATTTCATAGAATATATTTTATCTTAAGAAGTACTCCAAAAGTTTCTTTTCTCTGAATGGTGGTTATAGTCTGCAGTAGAAATCATTAAGTAATAGAGGTTTAAAGATATAAAAAAAAGTACAGGTAAGGTTCTAGGCATCTCCTTCACTATTCACTAACAATAAAAATGGAAAAGCAGCTGATTGATAATTTTAAACAAACTACTAGACACTCTCTTTCCACACATAGATATACACCTTAGAAGTATATATTACAGGAATGGTATTACGCCAAACAACCCAAGGCCAAGATTATACCAAGATGATCACTGAATAGAATAACTTTAAGTCTGCAAGACTTTTTCCCCAGCCATAAATAGTTTTATGTGAAAAAAAGATAATTATATCCACATACCTTTCTTATTGGTTGGTTTTCTTTAGTGGTTAATTCAGGATTCACTTTCATTTTTTTCATCTGTTCAAGTATTTCAACTTCATCTATAAAAGAATGAAAAGCATTTAAGATAGACCTTTAAAAAAAAACTCAGTTGCAATAACTGTCATGATACATAACTGGGAAATTTTGATTTGAATTGATGAAAATTAACCTACACACAATCCTTTTGGCTTTATAATTAAGTCGGTAAAAGCAAAATGCAGTTATTGCAGTTATCTCAGGTTGAATCCTAATGAAGCCTTCTCTTATCCAATGAATGTATCCAATCACAAACTAAGATGGTTTCATAACATGCATTCCTAAAAAAAATGTGATACAAACTCAAATACAAAAATTACCCTTTACAATCAAATGGCATTGATTGACAGAGATAATTATCAAAGTATTCACATTTCAGTCAAACTACATGGTCACACAATTGCAACCTAGCTTTCCCTTTTGCTTGACACAACCGTTGTGTGATGAAAAAGACCTTTTCCAGTGAAGCGCTTTAAGAGGACTCTAAAACTTAAAATAAGTATTTTTTTTATCATTTTAGTTGTGCTGTATTGAAAAGTAATTTTAAAATACCGTGAAATGAATTATAATTTATTGGATGGCTTTTGAATTTGTTTATTTTATTGTTAGTTTTTAAGAAAATGGAAATAGTTATAATTACAAGACTATAGTGTACAATATTGCAACGTTCAACTGTTACAATTAAAAAAATGCACATTCAAGTAACCTTGTATACTTGCGAGTTGTTCCACTGCCTTGTTTACCCACAAGTTAAGAAGCAGCATTGAATGCTCTCTCTGTAGGAGATGGAAAAAACAACAAAATTACTATAATTATAACACAAAACCTCAGTCAACTTTTTAATGCCATTTTCACTTTAATATCCAAATCTTTTGTACTGAGAGACTTGTCAAAAATAAATTCAAGTCCTCAACCAAAAATGAAGTACATTTCCTTGTGGCAAACACATCATCGATATAATTTTCTTAATTTAAAAAAATAATCAAAACTCTCACTTTAAAGGAAGCAAATTAAGTATTATCCCTCGATGGCAAAATCTTGTATTAGCATTATTTTCCTTTTTGTAAAAAAAAAATAACATGTACATAATAGAATTATCATACAAATCTGGAGGAAAAAACAGAGAACCTATACACCTGTAACAAGGAAGTCCAATTTCAAAGGGTGAATTGGGGATCGAAGTCTGAAATGAACACTTAACCCTGGAAGATAAGAGAGGGATGTATATCTGGAGAAAGGAGATTCATATTTTTTCTAAAGACACCAACCTGGATTCCTTCATCTGTTGTTGTGCAACTTAACATGCCCTCAAGTTCCTGTGAAATAAAAGTTTTTGAAGATCATTTAACTTTAATCACTAACTTTTAACTGTATTCTACAGTTGTAACATCGACAGTTTTAGAAAGAGAGCACAGGAATAAGAGTGTAACCACAGTTAAACTCGATCTTTATCGATTGATGAGGATATTTATGAAAAATCGAAAAAGATCTGAAAAAACTAGTAAAAATTTTTTTCAAGAAGTGAATTTTTTTTTGCCCTCCAAAACAATATGCCTTTGGTGATCATGTCAAATTCTCCCTCAAAAGGTTTAAAGAGGTGTCCCCCATTTACATTTCTAGAATTACCCATGAGTAAACACTGGTACTGACTGAAAAAAAAAACTACAGACTGGAGAGTACTGTATGCAGAACAAGGGCAAAATTACTCACAAATAATTGGTTTCATTAATATTGGGACTCAACACTAAATCCTTTACGAGCCTAGTGGCCCATGGAGCCGGCGCTTATCTCCGGTTTCTGTAGTGTTAAGCAGATAAGAGTCGTAGACTCTCCCTGGACAGGACACTAATCCATCTCAGGTTAGCTCCCAGCGAATGCCGGTACTCATTTACCTACCCCGGAAGGATGGAAAGCTGAGTTGGCTTAGGTGGAAAAGAAGGTCACACAAATATTCGAAAATCTCGACAAACTGCCGGGATCGAACTGGGGACCTTGTGGTTGGAAAGCAGAGATCTTACCAACTGCGCCAACCACGTCCACCCAAAACTAGGTACATGAAACTATTTTTTTATAGTTAAAACAACTCAAGGTGAATACATTGAGGAACAATTGAATTTTGAGGATTCTTTAATTAGAAAAATATATTTACTGAATCATGATCAAGTACTTTCATTTGATACACTGACTACATAGTAATATCTCCACTAAACTGCTGAGGGTGCATAGGGTGACTAATCTTCACAGCTCTGGTCACGTAATACCAGTATAACTACCTTCATGTGGTGCACCTGTATCATGCAGAACTTTGTACTCGGAACCGAGTGAGGGATGGTGTATTCCCTTGGGTAAGTGAAGCTCATTAGCCATGGTTAGCAATTCACCTAGGGGAAGGAAAACCCTGATTCCAAACCTCCGCTGCCTTGCGGCAATACCCAGCCTGGGAACGGCTTCAGGAGACAACGTTGAGGAAAAATGTAAAAGGAGTGGAGCCCCTCAGGTGATTAGCAAGTCAACTTGGCTTCTCTTCAGCAGCTCCTGCAGCTAAACTGGTGGCAAGTGTTTTGCACTGCTTTCCTTTGGATCACACCAGCAAGGCCGAGAGAGGGATCCTGACATCTGGGCAAGCCAGAATCCCGGTACATACTGCCCAGGCATACGTCCTGAAGAGGCCACTTCAGCGGCACTGTTCTCAGCGCGAAAAGGCAGACATTACCTTCAAGTGTCCGAACTGCAGCCGTGCATGCAAGTCGAGGATCAGACTGTTTAGCTACAAACGAGGCTGCAGTCGAAATCTCCATCAAGACAACGCATATTCCAGTGTCTTCCAAGACAGGAGGAGGCCAAAGAAGAAGAAGAAACTTCTGACAAATTAGACTACTTAAATTAAAAAAATATCTTTAATAATTAAATTAATAATAGTTTTATACCTTCATTCTTCTCTCTTGTTCTTTCTTTTCCTTATATCTCCTTATTTTTGCCTGTCTTGATTCTGCTAATTTCTCTAAACTCTGGTTTCTTGAAAAACTTTTATTTGATGAAATACTGCTACTTTTGATTAACATAGAAGCATCCTGTAAATGAACGAACAGTCATAATGATTTACTTTAATTTACCATTTACAGCCTATGCCTCACATTGATGGTTAACTGGCTTGGACCAATGGTTTAATGTCCGAGCCGTCCATGTATGGTGAAGTAAGAGAAAGGCAGCACAAATTCTTGATCCTTAGCAAGATATGGGATCTAAACTGGGACTTCTTGTTTGGCAGTGAGAGATCTTTCTGAGCCCAGCTTGGACACATAAAATATGACTGAAGCATATTAAATAGCTATTATCTAAGGTAAAACTACAAAGATTCATGTAAGCTCACTTGAAGACTTATTTAAGACAGGAATTATCATCTACCCTGAACATTTTCATGTTAAATCCACAGTAATAAAAACATCTGTATTCTTAGAGATAACTTTTATTAAAGTGCAGTGATTGAACACAATTGAACCTTAAGTCAATTTTCTCCTATTTCATGCCTTCTCTGTTAGAATTTTCTTGCCCTAGCTGTATCCATTTCATGTCTACTGGAGAACCTTAATGAGCAAGTTGAACAGAATGAGGATCGTGCTACAAAAATTATTTGTCCTCATTTATTATTATTTTGTTAGATAACGTTAAACTGAAAGAGTAGGTTTTAAAACCATTTTAATTTGAAGAATAGAACTGCTTTCCATGACCTTTTATAAACCTAGTATGGAGAAGAATACAACTACAAGTATTTTTGAAAGCAATATTGGGACTTGAGTATCTTGCAAAGCAAGGAATTTGTGCCAGAGTTATAATTATTTTGACTCTTGCATAAGAGATATATCTCACTTCATACTTTGGGAGTCATATAAATTCCTGTGATGTATGAATAACAAGTGACACATAATTTTAAACAATCATTTTTGAACAAAGCATGACTTTGTAAAAGCACTGTTATTTCATTTTCAGTATGATTTATATGTTGCATGTATACTATGTTTAGAACTTCTTTTTTCATATACTTAAATTGTTAAACAATCTTAATCACAAATTTTAAGTACAAGGTTTTTCAAATGAACAAAACAGTTTGTTTTCATACTACTAATACAGTATGAACAAAAAAAGATAATAACCATCAAACCTTATTTGTTATTCCGTAGTCTTGTAATCGCTTCAAAAAATCTATGAAGTAGATCTTGAAAAAAATAACAATCAAAAGATAATCAAGAGTCACAATGGCTGCAGCTAAAATTCTTATCTAGCTGACTAGTTTAGCCCCGTTGATGGTTATTTCAGCTTACTTACTTATTAATCCTCTTTGTACCAGGGGTACATAAGCCGATGTTATTTCAGCTAGCTGGTACCAAATTAAGTTTTTTCTTATAAAATTTGTAATGTAATATATAAAATAATTGTAACTTATGTACTAAATAAACCATTGTAATTATCTCTGTATAACATCATTTTTCATATTTCTGGTTAGGTCTTGAGTCTAGAATAATTTGTTGTAAACTGTTATAATTATTGCAATGCTCAGTATTTCTGCATGTTGAAAAAATTTCTAACTTGGAGTTTTTGTCTGTGTCTTGTATTGTGAGAGGCTCTTTGTTCTGATTAGTATAAGGTCGTAAAAGTATAAATTTTAAGAGTAATATAATTATGTACAATAAACTACAAATGCTCTACAAAATCAAGAATGCAGCATTTCTTTCTTTCAAAAATATAGGTAATGGGTTTACAATATTCTGATAATGAAAAGGAAGCTTCTCATATAAAGTTACTGTCATTCATATTCAAAAAAAAAGTTCAATTGATGAAGAAATTTAAGAACAATTATTTCAAAGTAGTATTTGCTTTACCTTAGCATGACTGATAAGGGTGAGTCGATCTTCAGACATCTTTTGCAAATTCAGATCACCAAGAAATGCAGGTAACAGAAGATACCTGACATGTACATTATTAAGTTGGGTGTTATCTCTGTGGTTTCAATGTCCTCAGCATATTATTTTATTAAAAGGATGCCCAAGCTTGCTTTTTTATAACAAGACAGTTAACACCTAATTTTAAAGTATAATTTGTCAATATTCAAAGCATCTAAGCAAAACAAACTTTATTATAGGCCTGAGTTTCTCAGCAATCAGGAAATTATTAGTAACAATGCAGTTTAGCCAATGGTCACTGCTGGTTTGAAACTATTAATAGTTTCAAACCAGGAGTGACCAGTGGCCAGGTAGAAACAGTGCAGCATTAACTCTAGGCCGAAATATGAAAACATTACTAAATGTTTTTTTTATATAAAGGTTTACACTCAGTATTTTCAGACCATCCAGTCTAGAACAGGGTGTATAAATCACGGAAAATTTTGTTTAGAACAGGGTTAAAATTTTGCAATATTTACAAACTGTTTAGTACATGGTGCAACAATCTTCCCAGATATATGAGAATTGGTTTGACTGGGTTTTGATGTACGTGAATTTTTTCATGATTCACAGGCAAATGAAGCCATTTCTAGTCCAGAACAGGGTCAGGTTTGTGAAGGTCCAGTGGCACACCCCCACCCAAAATTCTGGTGAGTGAACCCCCCCTCCCCCCAGGATCTCAACTGACTCAACACAATCAAACAATCAAATAAAAATCTAAATATTTATAAAACTTCTAGTTACAAAATACAGTACAGACAACTTTAAAAAAATTAATTTGAAAGGAACAAGAGATCTATTGATATCACAGTGCTGGGGCAGGACCAGAGGCACAAAATGCTGGTTTGCATGGCAAAAAATTCTGGTTCATAAACACTTGCATTGTAGAAAGGGATTTTGAAGGTTCAGTACCTCACGAGCTGATATGTTAGCAAGTTGGGGAAAGGTAATTCTTTGAGGTAACCTTTTTTGGATCAACTCTATTTTGTCACTATAAAGGCATGGTTATCATCTGTCTTAACTAGTTAATTTTGAAGATGACAACTTTTATTTGTATTTTACTGTATATCCTTTATAGTGACATACAGTATTACTGAATATTATCTGTGAAAAAAAGGAAATGAATAGAGTATTTTGATCTGCTCATGTCTTTCTCCAAAGGATTTCTTTACCTGAGTTCCATAGTTGGTACTTCCTCAAGTTCTTCATTGGTACTAAAGAGTTCCAGGCAATTCACCATTTCTGTGGCTTTTGAGAATTCATCAATGGCTGCTTGCACATTCATCTGTAGTTGACGAGTAGTCAAACATTTTTTATAACTTATACTGAAACTTATTCAAAGACATGTAAACACAAATGAGCCAAGGCTTGTTTCAACAATATCAATATCTGATAAATCTGACGTTTTTTTGAAATGGAAAAATATTGGATCTCAAAATTTGTACATGAACATTTACTTTTTATATTGAAGGACACCAGGTCAGAGTGAAAACCTTTAGAAACCCTGGACAAAAACCACAAGAAATCTTATGTTATGCAGCATGTCGTGATCTATAGGTTAAGCAAATAAGCATTTTTTAAAACCATATTTTCCAGAAGCACATAAAAACATTTAATAATTGATCTCGAGTAAACAAAGAGTTTTTATAAAGCGCTTTGACTTTCTTTTTCAGATTTTAACAAACGAGAAGAAAATCGTCCAACACATATGAAAAGTAATAAATATAAATATTATACCTAAAAATTATTTTCTGAAAAATACCCAATAAACCTTTTCAAGAAAAAACACTAATCTAAAACTTAAAAGATATTTTTTTGCCAGAGTAATTCATTTTTAATATATTGGTGTTATTATCGTCATTAAAAAATTTTTGGTTGATGGAATGTATTCTAGATTTTATGCAATTTATTTGTTTCTTTTAGAACAATCTTTAATTGTGATAATTGCTTAGAATAAATATAAATTGTGATCTATACTAATCATGCAATGGGGGCTGGTGCTTCGATCTTCGGAGCACAGCACCACAGCCAGATTTAATTAGCTGGGAGTCGATTTTACAGAGGGAGGAAAACCGGAGTACTCGGTTAGATTGAGATCGACAAATGTCAGCCCACATGCCGAGCCCGGGAGTCGAACCCGGGTCGTAGAGGTGGGAGGCGCGAATGATGACCACTACGCCAACCTAACTTCCATTTTTAACATATTGGTGTTATTATCGTCATCAAAAATTTTTGGTTGACGGAATGTATTCTAAATTTTATGCAATTTATTTGCTTCTTTCACAACAATATAAGGAAAAGAAAAACAAAATAATTACCTGAAATTTTTCTGATGAACTAGGCTCTTCATCATTTTCAATGCTCTTGTGTAAAGCTAATCCTTTGTCAAATACATCTTTCAAACTTCTCGAGTTATTATTGACGGCCATTTTGAATTTTGATGGTAGGTCAGCGGATTGGTAAACACTAGTAACCATTCTTCTATTTGGGACCCCGCTCTTCACGGTCGAAAAACTGCACGTGAAAAATGCTGCATGGCTTCTGCGAGAACGAAGTTACAGGTTTTAAGAAACATTTTGAGAGAACTGCGTTATTTTTCAGTAAGTTAAGTTTGCTCATGCCAAACTTTGTTGTTGGTCGAAGTATTTTAAAGGTTTTTGAACTTTATTGGCCATTAAGTTTTATGTGCAGCATTGTTTGTTGAACTTGCAGGGTCAAGAACAGACAAGAAATTTATATGGCTACAAATATCTTTTGGAAAAATATCGAATCAATCGAGCGGTAGACGATAAACTCGCCAGAGAATCAGCCAGCAATGCTGAGAACTATCTGTGCTTGCTAAAAAGTATTAGGAAGAAACAAGTAAGGATTTTAATGTACAATGCAAGGAGTGTTTTTCAATATCTTGTATTTGTATTTAATTAATACTAGCGGCAATATAATAATAATAATAATAATAATAAGAAGAAGAATATAAATGATGATAGTAATATTATAACAGTGAAAATGATGAAAAGATAATAAATATAATTATTGCTATTGGCAAAGAATGTGTGACTGAAATATCACAACAGATTTTAGACTAAGCAAAGATGTAGCCAGGGGGGGTTCCTGGGGTGCCCGTGACCCCCCCTTTTTTAGCCTTTTTTAACCAAACAACCTACAACAGGTGGCAAAAATGCCACGTTGAGCACCCTCACTTCAAAACAGTGTGACCCCCCCGTGTTAAAAATCCTGGCTACGCCCCTGCTTAGTCTAAGTGAAAGTTTTTGAACAATCGTTTTGCCCTATTTAGGGTAAGGGGACATCTTAAAAGAAAAAAAATGACTCTACCATCAGTGTTATTTCAAGATTCCTTTCATGCCTTGTTCTTATCAAAAGATAACATATAGTACTTTTTGGTTATATTTTTAACCACTGGATCTACCCAAATGAAATGCTGACATAGCTAAAGCCACAGTAAAAAGAAACTATTCTCTTAAAAGTTTTTTAAAGACAAAATTTATACTAAAGAATGATTTCTCTTCAATTTTTGTAACATTCTTAAAATAGTCTTTGTCGTTGCTTTTCTCTTTGTAATGTTTGAAGTGTTTCACAATGACTTTAATTTATTATTCTTGTCTAATTTATACAGAATCTACATGACACATTTAAAGGGGAAGGTGAGAGACCAGTTGAAGAAGTAGCACAGGTTGTTGGATTTAAAATGCCAAAGCTATTCAAAGATCCTGACCCTGGCTGACTTTTATTTACAAAAAATTTATCCTGTGCCATGGAGAGAACAAAAGAGGAGAGAATGCCTTATTTCTAATCATTCATGGGGAATCTTGAAAATTAGTGAAAAATGGCTTTTGAAGCATTTAAACCACAAATATTATGTCAGTTGTACTTTGTAAGGAATGTAAAACCTAACAGAAGGTACTTACTTTTTAAAATTATACCTCTTTTCCTTCAGTAGGGTATTTATACACAAAAATAGGCAGTCAATGACTGCATGTGGCTATTGTAATATCAGCTTTTGTAAAAAAGTTAACTTATGGGAAAGATATTCTGATAAAATGCAAATAATTTACATCAGTATCAGAAGTACTGGTGATGTGCTTATGTAGCAATTATTTGTAGTGAAAATTTGATTGTAATATATGTACTAGACAAAAATGTGTTTTAATTTTCAATGTAAAGTAAAAAATGAAGTGGTAATTTATATAACGCCCTTTCCATATAAATGGTCACAGAGTGTTGGAAAAAACAAGATTTCAAGATGTCTTTAGGTTTTTGGTACATTTTTTTGAAATCTTGACAATAACACATTTGAATAAAAACTAACTTAGAAAAGAAAATAGACAAAAAACATAAATGATAATTACTGATATGTAATATTTCAATCAATTAAGAACGTCATGTATACATCAGATTCCGAAGTGTCATTGAAAGCAGCAAATTCGCTATCGGGGCCAATCAGATAGCTATCAAATACTTTGGAGCAAATACTGTTTTTGGGCTTCTTGTGTCAATTTAACATCACTCACTCACTCTTTCACTCAACACAGTAACATAGTGGGCTATCATCTGGAAGGCAATAGCCACAAAAACTATATACATAGACAAGAAACATTGATGGTCATGAAAAAGTAAATGTTGCTTTGAAATGATTTTCCTTGGTTTCTGCCTAGATGCTGATGGGATTCATTTGCAAACCAAGTTGGGTAAGGTTTAAAGTTTTTGTTAGCAAAGGTTTTGTAGAACAGACATACATTTAATTTTTTTTTACAAATTCTACTTTCAAAACTGACTGCACACATAACCTCTTTAGAGTAAAAAAAACCCTACAGCATTGAGAGAAATATCCTGATAGATTTAAATCTTTTAGACTCCTGCAGGCTTGCAGAAATTGCACAAATGATCATTTTTGTTCCTGCATTTGTTATGCCAGTTCTGTTTTGCATAACCCATTTATCGTTCTATGTGCTTGTAGGCGGCTTCTTTCGGTTCTGATTCCATAACTTTGTAATTCAAGCACTAGCAAAAAACATTTAATTTAAAGATCATCATTCAAAGACTAAGCACAAATAATCAAAGGAAATTCACAATATTTTCCATCACCCTTGATACAAGCTGAACAGCAATACAGCAATTAAAAGTACATTTAATTTCATTGACCATTGCATCATGTCACAACTAGGCCAAAGGCATCAAATATTTTTGCAAAGCATGCACATGTGCTCGATGCACCAGTGCTTGCCATTTGCTGTGAGTGTGTTGTTACTTTACTGTACTCATAGTTCAGAGTAACAATGTTGATAAACTGAATCAGTAAGTTTGTGAACTTCAGCTTCTGTTGTGTTCGATGTTTTAGTATGGAAGATCAGCGACTATTTGTAAAGTGATGCAAAGTATGTTGTAATTGTGGGAATGTACTCAGTTTTGTACCCAACATGGGGAACTCAAAGTTTATTTTGAAATCAATAAATTGGTTATGCAAAGTGAAATAGGTTAAGAAAAAATATTTTGCTTAACCCATTTTTGAGTTATGCAACTTTTTAATTTCTGCTGGCCTGCTCCTGGTGTGAAAAAGCAAAAAAGCGCCTAATAAACATGAACGTGGTAGAAACAAACGAGACAAATATTTAACTATTTAAATATTTTCTTCTGGTTAGTTAGCCTCTTCCATATTGAACAGCGAATAAAAAATATTCAGATAAATATGCATAGACTATTTTTTCTTGCTTTTTAAAGAAAGAGTAAAGATTTGAAACAATTATGGAGATTCTTCTTGTAGAATAAAATACTTTCTAAAATTCCTTTTTTATTAAACTTCGATTCATTTTAAATGAGCAGACTGATGTGGTCCGTTTTTGCCAATGTTACCTGTCCATCCGTCCCTACGACCCCAGGGTTCCCGCGGGGCATTAAAAGTCATTATGAGTCTCTTTGCAAATTTAAGGCCTTAAAAAGGTCTTAAATTTGG
>JAOEHV020161639.1:0-27916 GCA_025447995.2 Isaurus tuberculatus | reverse complement strand
CTCTCCACACGCATTGCCTGAGGTATGTCTGGCATACCCCAACCAAGCTCCCACATGCATGCAGTGGGAGCTCAGCCCTAAAGCAGTTCTATGAACTCGCCCTTGTAGCTATTTTGCTCGTGGCTAAAAAGCTATACCGTGCTGATGAGTCCTAAGTAGGACGAAACAGCTGTCCACGGTTGCTCCAATTATTTGCATTGTAGTTACTCGGGAGAAGCTGGTTGTGCGCATGCGTGCAGGTTCTGGCCAAACCGCGGAGTTGAGTTCGGGTGGTTTTTGCTTTTAGCTGTTTTTTTTTGGATGGATAATGAGCGTACGATAAATCGTAAACGATAAAAACGAACAGCCGAATCGAACCAATTTTATTTGCCTCAAAAATGAATAACTGATTAAAATGCAAAATGAGTCTATTTTATCTGCCCAACAATTTTTGAGACTTCTGCTTCATTTAAGTCCATGTTCAGTTGAGATTTTGATCTTCTCGATCCTCTTAAACACATTACAGCAGATTTGAGCAGGTTAGAAGATAATTTGGATCTCAATCAATGAATAGTAGTATTATAGGTCATGTTCTTTCGCTCTGTGAGCTTCTGCGCTAGCTCTGTTATAAATCTCTCAGCTTCTCTGCCAGCTCCACCGCATGGTGTAAACACAAGGGGACTGAAGGAACCGTGCTCGATTTCTATTACACGTTGATTGTACATACGGTTTCTTCTCATTCTCGTTGCTCTTAAAGGCTGCGTCGAGTTTCTCGTTCAGGTGGCTTTTTTGCGAATGTGTTGAATACCCTTAAATCAAAGAATGCCTTTTGCCCCATTTGCCTCAAAATATCAGTGCAAGTTTCTACAAAATATAAATACACTTCTGCGATATTCTTATTTCAAGCTTCAAAGGGAAAAAAAATTTAGTATCTTGAAAAACAACTTTTCAGTTTTCAATATTTAATATTTTATGCCCCATGTTTTGATCAACAGATAGAAATGGTTTGAATGCACATAACGAGTCGCCCCGGCGGGGGGGGGGGTACTCCCATATATTGACTATACGGGTATGTGCCGCTGTTCAGGGTATGGTTTTCAGACCATCCAGTCTAGAACAGGGTGTATAAATCACGGAAAATTTTATTTAGAACATGGTTTAAAATTTTGCAATATTTACAAATTGTTTAGTACAGGGTGCAACAATTCTTCCCGGATATGAGAATTGGTTTCACTGGGTTTTGATGTACGTGAATTTTTTAATGATTCACAGGCCCGACCTCTGTTTAATATTTAATAGCTTAGAACAGGGTATCAAAATCAAGCCATTTCTAGTCTAGAACAGGGTCAGGTTTGTGAAGGTGCAGCGGCACACCCCACCCGAAACTTTGTTGCGATAAGCTTACGAATTTCACACCGTCAAATTTCGAAACTAAAGCCAGAAACAAAACTTATCAGGCCTTTAGAAATTATTTTGTAGTAATTAAACTAGATTCCCCATTTTTTACCAATGATGTTGTGCAGCAAGGGAATGTTGAAAAAATATTAAATCATGCAGTTCAATGCTAAAAAGCATCAGAGCACCGTTCAAAGATACAAAATCATGCTTTTGGTTTCGAATTATTTTTAATTACAGTCTTTGATGATTTCATGCTTTGGTGAAAATGAAACATGCTTAACACCGTAAATTTTGGCAAGCTTTTTAAATTTTTCTCCTAACTCGCTGATCTTCTGTGGGTCGATCCCTGACCCCTCACTACTTTTGCTTTCAATCGAGCTAAGCGAAACTGAGGGTGATCCGCCTCCCTCGTAACAGTAACGCTCGATAACATCTGGCGGAAAGAACTGAGACCCAGCCGGAAGATCATACAGTGGATTCACTGTGAAGGTAGCTTGTGGAACCTGTTTGTATGATAGAGTTGTAATATTCTCATTTCCTTTACGTATCGGAAAACCTTCGTCAAACTTTTTCGAAGACAGATTTTGATAGCGCGGGTTACAGAACTGAGCGGGACTTTGAGTAAAACTTCCATTTGTCGGAGTGTGTTCCACATCGCTTCCTTGGAAATCACTCATCTTAGGGAGTGTTCTCTTAACATTTGATACTTTATCTTGTTCACCTTTTGGATCCATGTGAGGAGCACCTACGTTTTCCTCAGACAGCGAATTTATAAAACCAGGGTTGTACATGATATCGAGGTTGTTTCTGTCAGGATCCTGCACATTACCACAGAAATCCTCTGGGGGTGGTGGTGGTGGAAATTCTTCTGATTCATCGCCACTTTCTTGCATTTCCTTTTGTAAGGTAGTCAGATAAGGAACAGATTTCTTAGACACCAGACCCTCATCAGCAGAAAAATAACAAGTAGAGTCTGGGGAATCTGGAGAGGAGACTGTAGGATGACCAGAATCCATGGATATAGGAGATTTGCTTTCACCTTGTGACTTGGTAGAGAGTGGAGCTAGCTTGCCAGTGTAGACAGCATTCTTACCCAAAACACCGTTTCCACTTGAAGAAAGTCCATAATCAGAGAAACCAGTTGAGATGACGTCCTCTCGCTTCCAGTTTAAAGGGCTTGGAGAAGCAGTTGCACAGCCATCACTGTCTCCAATGCTAATTAAAGAATCCCCTTCTGAACCATTGGTGCTTTTCATCGATCCCAAGACACTCTGTGCCTCGTGATTTGCACTGTCGTTTTTACCAAACGTTACAAGCAGGGGACCCTTAGCAGTGGCGTCTTCTTCGGATTCTTCATTCACCGTTTCAAGCTCATTCCTCTTTCTTCCAGTCTGATCAGAGTTATAAAAATGTTGTTCGAAATGACCTGAAGGAGTCTTGGGCCGTGCATCAGCTGATGTGTGCAATAACAACTTACAAGGATGTCGTTTTTCCCGTTCTTGTTTTATCGGGTTAATGTTGAGTCTGGACTTTAGGCGCGGCTTGCCCAATAAGCCGTTTTTATAAAAAGGGACTTCAATGTAGTTGGCTTCATTGTCTTGTTCTATAACAGGATAAGCTTTGCCCTCGAATACATATCTTTTATCCTGCGATGCACACTTTTTGTCACGGGTTCTGAAATTACTTCCATTGACATCTCTAAAATCAAACGGTAGACAAATGATACAATACACCTCCTTCTACAAAGATCATAACTGATCTTTTTGCTTACAATCAACCAAAGTCCATCATCAAAGAAGAGAAGGATTCCATGCTAACAAAAAGGGAGGGACGTTAAACCGTTGGTCCAGTCTCCTAATCTCACATGTTCTTTCGGGGGACTTAAAAGAACCACATACTTGTCGATACCAGTAGGGTTACGACCCGGTGTTGTGGTCCGTCCTTGCTTGCAGGGGGAATTTACCTCTGAAATAAATGTCTGTTGCAGTACTATTCTCAAGTCCCCAAAAAATATTGTAAAACCCGAATAATTAAGCCTCTGCATGCTGGTTGCGATTGGGGTTAAATCGACCAACGATCATATCATATCATATCATATCACATCACATCACATCACATCACATCACATCACATCACATCACATCACATCACATCACATCACATCACATCACATCAAATCACATCAAATCACATCATGTCACATCACGTCATGTAAAGTACTTACGCTAAAATCTCTTTGCAGATTCCAATATCATCTGTCATATCTTCTTCTCCTCCGCCCTCAATGCAGTATTCGATAATATTTTCGCGACGGAATTCGTTTTGGTCAAAGTTTTGTTCTCCATATTTGGAATGCCTCCTTTTCTTGAAACAAACGACCACAAAACACACTACTAACATAGAGACCACCACCAGAACAGAAAGACCTGTGAAAGGAACAAAACTTATTAAATTTTTTTTCTTTTAATATGACTCCAAAACACACACCTTACATGAAGACCACCACCAAAGGCCCAATTCTCCAACGCCCACGGGTACCATCAATGTCTTAAACAGGAAGTTCCGGTTTAAAAGGGATAGCTCCGCCCCCTTAGTTGTGGAATTTGAATACTGATCATGATCGTAATGGCGGACAACCCACGAACACACGAGCAACAAAACCACTTTTGGACAAAAATAGTTCCACAGACCCATGCGTATTTATTATTTTTCAATAAAAAGTTTTTAGATCCATGTTTTTCAGTTTTGGAAATTAAAGCAGCTGTTTCTGCCAGAAGCAAGTTCCTAAAGTCCGAATTCAGGCTCAAAATTTAAATTTTGCGCTCTCGTTGTTGGTATTCAGATTTCGTATCTGGCATTATAATTTTCCCGCTTCTTTATTTTTTGCGGTTGCACTCCATGAATTCAAAGTAGAAGCTAAACAGCACATTTCAGTACAAGATTGTAAAGGAGAACTTTCAATTCCATGGACACATACATAATTCAACCTCTAAATTCTAATATAAAAGCAGAGAGCGTTCATTTGCAATATAGGCATGCGCAAACTGATATTTGTTTACAATTGAAATGCTTGTAAACGTAAACAAAAGTAAAACTGATGGGAAACAAATTGAATAGAACTTGATGCCGTGTAATTACCAGATTATAGTTTGTTGAATTATCGGGCTAAACAAGCAAACTTGATCGCAAAATCTGGAAACTCCTGTTGAGATTGCCTGGAGAGCTCGGCGAGAGATGTTAACTCGATGAAGAATGATTGGCAACTAAGCTGAACAATGGTCTCATCAGACCCTTTTATACCGAAACTTCCTGTTTAAGGTGCCACATTTTTTCAATATTGATTTGTAGGTCCTTGTTATTGAAGATTTTTTCGAATTCTTTCGCGAAGACATTCTCCTCTGTTGAGATTATCTGATCTACCAGAAATAATGAATATTATTATCATTGTTGTAATTATTACTATCACCCTTCTTCACTTGACCAACTCAAAAGGAAAATTAACGAATTCTTTTAGCATACGTATTGGACTTCCACACTGTAATCTTGTAAATCAGTAATTGTGTTTATATATATAAATATATATATATTTAAAAAAATATGTTACAAAGATTTTACCATAAATCAATAATTGTATTTTTATATATATTTATATAAAATATATGTACGGAAGATTTTACGGTGTATGTATGTATGTATTATTGTAATTATTACTACTATCATTATTACTATCATAAATAATCCGTTGATTAAAACCCAGCTTTTAACAAGTAACAATCTCATTATTCTTTATGCCATACCGATTGCGAGCTGTCCACCCCAACGTCCGGTTCCGGGCCTCGGTGAAATAACGGCCCTCCCAACATCACACAGTAATCCTTGAAACTCCGTTGGACACTTACAATGGAACATATTCATTCCTTTGCTGTCGACCCCCTCAAAACATGTTCCGCCATTCAAACAGGGACGTATGGTACACAATCGAGGCAAACACGTGTAGACTTTCCATTGGTCGTGACACCACATTGAGTCTGGACACTGAGCGGTTATACAAACTGTTGAAGAGCATCCTTCTTCAACACCTGGAACGAAATAAAATTTACACAACACGATATTAAACAAGAAATCGCATTAAAAGAGCAAATAAGATTTACAGTTATTCCTTATTTAGGAAGCATGACCAAGGCTACTAAGAAGATATTGAATCAACATACTACCCAAGTTGCTTTCAGGCGGTATAAGAAGATCTGCATCATTAACTGAACAGACATAAACTATATATGTTGCTGAGAAGCAAAACAGTTTCTGTTCATCAGCAGGATACCTAAATTGTGTGCAATTCTGACAATTAGTTTCGGCGCCATTAAAGCCGAAAAGACCTAGTTTCCTTCGAAAATCAGGAAGGAATTTCTATGAATTTCATGCCCGAAAACGTAAAGTCAAAACCAAAGTCAAAGAACACAAAAAGCAGTGGAACGGTTGGAAAATCCAAAATCTGCTCTCACTGAACATTATTATGCAACGTGTCATGATATCGCACGAGACGCTGTGAGAATTCTTGGCACTTGCGAAAACAAATTAACAGAACAAAATACCAGCGGAAAAATTTGAGTATTGTTCTTAAAGAAAAAAGATATGCAGATTTGAGCTAACTTTAAAAAATTAAATGCGCTCCGCGTAATTTAGTTTTGGTAAAATTACCGTACTACCGCTACATAGTATTCAAAAGAGAAACAATAAAGTGCCAAAGTTTTCAGTGTGCTTTATGCATACATAATGATGTCTCGGGTAAGAAACGAAGCTGGGAGCGCAAATTTGAAAGGGGATTGCTTTCTTCATAACCGCAAAGATCTTTCACAACGTAGTTGCGAAATAACCAAGTTACAAACTCAGTCTAAATAATCGTAGCAAAGTACATTCAGAATAAAAGATTGGATCGAGAAAAGATAAGCTTGTAAAACTAACCTGTTGATGACACTGCTTTAGCAATTTCAGTTGATCCCGTTAAAGGCAGCGAACGTTCATTCAATCTTAGATCCTGAATGCATCCAACAAAATCTTTTGAAGCATCACGACGACGCCTTGATTTTATACTCTTCGATAGACCTCCAACGTAGGTTTTATTCGGGTGAAAAGTAAACTGTGTGTGGCTGCCAGCGCTCTCAACTGTAAAGAAACACAATTTAAATTGATTTAGTAGCTTTTTTAAAACATTTATGACTGGATTTTTATTCGTGGGTCTTTAATTTTGAAAAACGCGAAACTAAAGACCCGCGAATTAAATACCAATAAGGTAAATGGACTCTAAGCTGTAAATGCAGCATTAGCAATAAACGATTAATGTACCTTTCGTAATAAACCAGTATCCATCCACATCAACTCTGAGTTGAGTTTCAGTTCCATAACGATTGACAATCACATGGTGCCATTTCCCGTCAGTGATGTTAACTCCTCTAAGCGTAACCACGTGGTTTACGTCTCCAAGATTATACGAGTACACAAGATTTATTCCCTTTCTACCTTTCATCCACACTGGAATCAACTGTGAGAATATAAAAGCGCGTAAATATCACGACCTTAAAAAGACTATAAGAGTAGATAACTGTCTTTAATAGAAGTAATGCTTCAATAAAAGTGAAAGAGTTATGCCTGTGGAATGTGTCTTGAATAATAATTACAATTCGGGTAGTACATACATACTAGTATTAAAACTTGCAGCCAAGAAGAAGCTGATAGTCTCTTCGGACTTTCGTTTTTGAGTCAATGAAATACGAAATATATATTTTCTCAATTTTTCAACCGAGACAAGGGCTTCAAAATGACACGCTTTGACTTGACTCACAAACTCTTTAAAGAAAACTAAGTTTGTACGCATGCTTGGGACTGGTGATACCGCTTTGAACAGGTGCAGTAGTAAGTAACGAACGGAAGATTACTAACCTCTAGTATGCTGTACTCTGACTGAATGGTTCCTCTTGAGTGAATCAGAGTTCCACCGTCTGTGTCCCTTGTGCGAAACCTTAGTTCAATCCTAGTCTCTCGCGGGTTGTACTGAAACTCGTTGGTGAACTGGTACCGAACGTAGCTACCTTCGTCGAACGAAAATGGCCGAACTTCTGAAACAAAACCCAGAGTAGATTCGTAGTTGCCTCGAAAGAAAAACTCTAGTATCTTTTTGCGATTGAATACACCAACAAACCAAATGATTGATTAATTGAAAATATATAAAACAAATATCTTAAAACAAATTTTTAAAAATTCCTCTGATATTTTTTCATTATGTCAAAAATAATTATTAAAATTCTTCATAAAACCAAAGAAATGCGAGTTAGTCACACTTTGGATACTCTGAATCCCAATGGGATAAATGAACGCTTCGCATTTAATTAACGTTTTTTCATTCCTGACCCTTTTGTGCTTTTATTATTATATTTTTCTCACATATTTCTATCCCTTTGTTTCCTTTTGTCTTTCAACCTACCTATCTCATTGGACAATCTATCCTTACATTACTATATAACCACCTCTTTGTTTATCTCCCATACACTTCACTCCGACGAAGGACTACAGTCCGAAACGTCAGCATTTTTCATTTTTTTACGGTGTATAACTTTTAAAAATTTATCAAACTGTTTCTATAGAAACACCGACGCAGCATCCGATTTTATCAAAATATCTTATTTGGTGTCGAAATGCTGCGTTGCTGATTTTGAAATCTTGAAATTTACTGATTGTGAGACATTTATTTGGAGAAATATGGAAAAAAGTGGCGAAATTCTTACACAAAGAGATTACTTTCTTTTGAAACTGTCAGTTATTTGGTACAGATAAAGACATTTCCTAAGAAATAAATATATATATTTTTGTTTTTAATTTAAAATACGCACGACCAATAGCATCGTTTTGCTAATGCCGATAACAACGTGAATATATTACCGTTGCTGGACCGTTTTTAAAAAAACGTTACAATGTGCCGGCGAGTAGATAAAACACGAGCTTTAATCAACTCTAGGTTGAAATATTTGACCATCGCCGTAAGTAGAGAAAGAAACGACAGAGCAGTACAATCAATATCTTTCTTAGTTGGCTTTTACCTAATGCTTGAGCTGATTAATTCACATGGACAACTTGACTGAATATCTCGACAGATACAAGCCATTTTAAAAATTCCAGTACTGCTTTCAAGTCTTGAAAATGTCTCTTTTAAAGATATCTTAGACTTTAAAAAATATTAAATTTTAATTTACCTAATGTATATAATACAGCGTACAAGAAAAATCATACCTTCAGAACATCTATTTCCCCTAAACCCCAATGGACAACGGCAAGAGAACCCAGTCCATAGTGGGACGCATCTGGCGTTTCCATGACAGGGAGATTGGGGCAGACAGTGTTTGTCCATGACTGGACAGCCCTCCTTTGACCCATTTTGGTCTGATGGTTTCTTCAGGTCATAGAAGATTCCATCGTTAATCAAATTACGAATGCAGCCGTTGAAGTCTTTCACCAGCAGGGTATTTGGATAAATTAGGCCACGGTTAGATATTCCTCCAAGTTGGACGGGTGCAGATGGATTTAATACCCTATAGGAAAAACAAAGTTTCGATGGCATGTTGATTAACATTTGTCTGTCATGCATCACCCTTTCTAGTAAAAATATAAGAGCTTATAATTCATTTTGTAATTAACTTAGCAACATTTCTATAATTTTGGGGATATTATTTGCACATCTTGCAGGCTTTCAAAATTGCGACAATGAAATAAGGGAAACTACTGCCTTTCCTGTCTTGTAAGTTTGTCTCAAACCTGTCTTTGTTTTTCTCATTCTTTTTGTGTTTCAAGACTTAATTGGCGTAAACCTATATATCTTATGTGCAGTAACGGGGAAATATATTAAAACTGATGTCTCATACTTAGTTTAAAACAATTCTGGCAACGCGGCTGTTTGTATTTTTTGTCATTTGCTGTTTTAAAGGTTTTGTTCTTGTTTCATTTTATGGGTTGTTTGCTTACTTGAACGTTTTCCGTTTGAAACGCGCCTTAGCCTCGCATCTAGACTTGTCCTCAGTCCTCTCACCGCTTTTCTTTTCAACCACCAATGACAATCGACATTTGTCTACAGTAACAGTCACTTGCTAGAACCAAAAAACGTATATGAAAAAAACCCCTAAAAATTCTAAATTTATTAGTTTTATTAAAACCTCTGTTATCATCATCATCATTATTATTATTATTATTATTATTATTATTAATGATAATAATACAATGATCATTTTACCATTGAGCAAAGAGTGAACTCCTATAAAAATTGCATCACTCCTTACCGCAAAGGTCCTCAGAAAAGTAAAAAAGTAATGATTGTGGGATGTGGCATAAATAACAATTACAAGTTAGGTAGTACATACGTACTAGTATCACGTACTTGCAGCCACTAATATGGGTATTAACACCATATTAGTAGCAGGCATTACCTCCTTAAATCTACCATAAATAAAAGTGAGCCTGATGTTTGCAGCCATGGACAGCTGTTTTGGCCTTTTTTATTTATTTATTTATTTTTTATTTATTTATGAAGATTCTAGATAGCAACACTAGGGAGAAATAACAATAGGTCACAGGGTCCCTTACAAAGGTTGCAACTACTGCTAGGAGTCGATTTTTGCTGAGGCAGGAAAACCGGAGTACCCGGAGAAAAACCCTCGGAGTCAGATTGAGATCGACAAATCTCAGCTCACGTGCGGAGCCCGGGAGTCGAACCCAGGTCGTGGAGGTGAGCGGCGCGTCTGATTACCGCTACGCAAACCTGAATGGGCCTAGCTAACAATCAAACTCAGGTTCCCACACTTGTAATTATTATTCAAGCCACATTCCCACAAGCTACTCTTTCACTTTTTCTTATTATCTTGTGTGGGAACCCGAGTCTGATTGTTAGCTATGTAAATTATTACCAGCTTCGGCTGAGAGCTAAACTGCGATGGATTGGTGTTCCGACCAGGATCAAAGTCACTGGTCCTCCTTTAAACTTGTCCTTAGGGAATAATACGTCGTTAACATGACTATCATTATCATTATCGTCATCGTTATCATCATCGTTATTATCATTATCGTCGTCATTGTCATCATCATTACTATCATCATTGTCATCATCACCGTTACTATCATCATCGTTGTCATCATCATCATCGTTACTACCATCATCGTCGTCCTCATCATCATCATCGTTACTATCATCATCATCGTTACCATCATCATCATCGTTACTACCATCATCATCGTCACTGTCATCATCATCGTTACTATCATCATCGTTACCATCATCATCATCGTTACTACCATCATCATCGTTACTATCATCATCGTTACCATCATCATCATCGTTACTACCATCATCATCGTTACTATCATCATCATCATTACTATCATCATCATCGTTACTATCATCATCATGGTCATGGCATCGTCATCGTCATCAGCTAAACTGCGATGGGTTAGTGCCCCGTCCAGGATCAAAGTGAAAGTCTCTCTTCTACCTAACATTACAGAAACTGGTGATAAGCACCGGCCTCAGGGCAATCAGGCCCACAAAGCTGTTAAGCTAGCATTTAGCTGTATCAACATACGGTGTTATTTCGCCGGACTTCAAGCAAATGCCAAGCACCGTCGGTCAGGTCTCCGCCATCAGGCAATTTTAGCTCAACTATGTCCCCAATATCTCCAATAGACATCACCACTCTTACGTAACCGTTAACCAACTCTATTGAAATGAAATCCCGCACATCATCAAGGTTAGGATTTGATGTTGGTCCACTGTACAGAAGAAGACCGCTGGTATCTTTTGTGGCAAACTCAAGAGACAGCAAACTATCACGACACTGACGTAATGGTGGAAACCATGCCCACTCGCCAGATTTGAAACTTCTAGTTGTTAGCTCACAGTTATCACCATGGAGACCGGGTGGACAATGACAAACATGTCCTGAAAATATACAAAACACATGTCTAAATATGGCAGCTATATTTTGGTCATCTTAGTTAGCAATGGAAATTAACAAATGTTCAAAGAGCTTTAAATACCATAAAGATGTTAAGTTAAATTAACTTAAATAGAAAATTTCAATTTACATGACAGAGTTGGTGGCTTAGAGAAACATGTTTAGAAATTTCAAATAAGTCGATTTTTTTAAAAAATTATAATCAACTTACTGATATGTAGATCTTTTAATTAATAAATAGAATTTTAGCAGGTGCTTGATGATCGGGTGTGATCTTCTTCGAGTTCATTTTTAACTTTAAATCTTGCGAGAGGAATTAGAATTTTAATAGAATACATACGGGCTTGTATCAAATTTAAAACGGATTCGAATGGCAAAAACTGATTTATGTTCGACGATAGGCAAATACAAAATTCAGTACAAAAAAGTTCTAACAGTCATCCTAATCATGCAATATGTATCATTCGAATTTCACAGACGAATCTTACATTACATGACTAACCTGTTGGTGCGTCACGGCAAGTTCCTCCATTCAAACATAAGTCAGGCTTGCAATTTTGGCGTGACATGTCAGGCTGATCACAAGAGTCACACATCGCTGTTAAACTGGTCACCAGAGACGCGAACGAGATCCCACCGGATTCGATAGCTTCCACTTTCCCATTGTAAGAGAGAACGTTTCTACAGGATCCAGTCTCACACGGTTCCTTTGCACACTCGTCCACGCCTATGGCCTGCACGTGTGACCAGATCTCTAGCAATTTTGGCCGCTGGGCTTTTAGTAAAGCTACCATTTTCTCCGGAGAGTAGTACGGGCTACCATGAGCAGCAAAGCGTACATCTATAGTCGAACCTACAATCAAACATTTAAAACAGCTGTCAACGGCTGCCAAAACGCATGGTTAATTTAAGGGGTATTACTTTTTAAAGAATAAACGAGGGCACCCAAAACAGGTTATTTTTGACCCAAGAACTGCAGTACATTATGGTGGCTGTCGGGACATTGACGGAGGGCAATAAATTAACACTGTGTCTACTTTTTTTATATTTTGCAAATGGCCTTACTACTTGATAGTAGAAAAACATGGCCTGCTACCATCAACTATTCTTAGCTGCCACTGTAAACTACAAACCAGTTACCGACCCTGGCTACACTCATACTTACCTGCAGTGTTTGCCTCTTGTACACTGAACAGCTGAACATTTTCTGTTTTGGTACCAAGGAAATCTGCCAAGGCATCTTTAAACGTGGACATGATGATGAGAAATGATTCACGAGAGATGTCAGCTAGTCGTATTGCGATACTCTTTTCAACTGCTTCAATCGGGATGTGTGACACTTTGATTCTCACCTGGAATAAGACATTTTAATGTTAAAAGGAGCTTTTGGAGAATCAAAATTTTATTTATTTTAGATTCAATTCCTCTTCACCCCTTAACGTTCGAGCCCCGGCTCTACCAAGATTTGAACGTTTTTTGTGATCTTCCTTTCATTCAATTTTTACGGGGCGGCCTGCCCCCGTCCAGGAGGATTGATGGAATCTCATCAACTTAACAACGGGGCGTGGTTGGTGCAGTTGGTAAGATCTATGCCTGCCAACCACAAGGTCCCAGGTTCGATTCCTCGGCTCTGCCAAGATTTGAACATTTGTGTGACCTTCTTTTCCACCAAAGCTTACTTAGCTTTCCATCCTTACGAGGTCGGTAAATGAGTACCAGCTTCGGCTGGGAGCTAACCTGCGATAGATTAGTGTCCCGTCCAGGGGAAGTCAATGACTCTCATCCGCTTAACACTACAGAAACCGGAGATAAGCGCCGGCCACATGGGCCACTAGGCTCGGAAAAGGATTTAGCTTAGCTAGCATCAACTTAACACTACAGAAACCAGAGCTCGTAAAGGATAAGCTTTTAGTTAACTTTTATTATTACTATTATTATTATTAAGGGCTTGACATTAAGGGTTTAAAAAATATAAAAAAATTTAAAATTTAAAATTTACTGACCTAATCACCGTCGCCTGGTTAGCTTAGTTGGTAAGGTCCCAGTCTATTGAGCGGGAGGCTCGGGTTCGATTCCCGGCCGTACCAACACTTAGGGTCTTAAAATAATTGAGGAAAAGGTGCTGCCTTTGTTCTAACATCTGCAAATGGTTAAACCTTCACGTCTTATCGGATAAGGTCGTTAAACCGTAGTTCCAGTCTACCAACATTTTTATATAGCGCTTTTCCATTGCTACTCTACGCGCTTTACAAAGAATACAGGATTAAACAGTAGAGGGTCTTAGAAAGTCTGCAACAGTGGCACACATATGTGAAACATTAAGAAATGCTCTCAGTGAAACATACATACCACATCACTAGCTCGCTACCCTGCTCTTTTAAACAAATGTGTGAGTTCTTTTACCTCCCCCGTCAAACTAGACCAACGGTTTAACGTTCTTATTTGAAAAGACATGAGGACTATGGACTATAAGTACCGTGCTAGTAACGGCTTTGTTGTGACTGTCAGGGTCGCGATCTGCCACTTTCACTGTGAGAGTGTAAACTCCTTCAGGTACGTTTGGTTGGCTCTCGATTACTCCTGTGAACCGGTTCACATCAAAATACTCTGAACTAGTTTCTTCAACCGTGTAGAGTCGCTCATCATCTGTATCCTTGTCCACAACGTACACTTTTCCCACTGCTCCTCCTTTAAACTTGTCCTTAAGGAATAATACGTCGTTAACATGACTATCATTATCATTATCGTCATCATCATGGTCATCATCATCATCGTTATTATCATTATCGTCATTGTCATCATCGTTACTATCATCATTGTCATCATCATTGTTACTATCATCATCATCATCATCGTTACTATCATCATCGTCATCATCATCACTGTCATCATCATCATCGTTACATCATCATCGTTACTATCATCATCATCGTCATCACCATCATCGTTACTATCATTATCATCATTACTATCATCATTATCGTTACTATCATCATCATGGCCATGGCATCGTCATCATCGTCATCATCACTATCATTATAGTCATCATCATCACTGTCATTATAATCATCATCATCGTCATCATCATCACTATCATTATAATTATCATCATCATCATTTTCATCGCAATCGTCGTCGTCGTTATCATCGTCATCATAATCACTATCATTACCGTTATTATCATCAATTCGAAGGCCAGTATCGTCATAACCGTATTTCTTCGATTTTATAAATCCTCCTCAATTATACGCCGCACTAAATGAGATGAAAAAGAATATATAATCTGCCCTTGAAACTATTGGCTTAAGATAAGGCTTTAATTTGCGTTCAACATTCAATAAATAATTTATGGGGTTTTTTTTAAATATGCGTTGTTTTTTGCGCCCCCTATAACTTCCTTTTAATTTTTTTAGGGTCTAAAAATCTTCCAAATCTCCTTAACTTCTTACGAATTATTAAACTCCAGTTACTAAAAGCGGTGGCTGAAGTAATTCTGCATGAAATAGTAAAATATTTCTTTTGAATGTATCTATTAGTACAGGTAACTCTGCAACTCGGGCAATTTTGGAAAAAATTTAAAACACTCGTGAAATTAATCCTTAATTTTACGAGGAACCATGCGATTACATGTTTATGACATCGAGGGCAAAATTTTTCTTCGCTTTCGCTAATTCGCGTACTCTTCAAGGCGTTGTTCGACTTTCCTTGCTGCTGCCCCCTTCTGAAACACGTTTATCCAATAATTTGTACTTTTTCGAGTATTTTCGTTTTCACTAGAAAACATTAAATCTATAATTTCGTTTTCATCAACTTCAGCAAACCGCGAGGCCATTGTTGCCAAAACAACATAATTCGAAAACCAGCGACCAATCAGCACCAAGTAATTTTGTCCTCAATTAAAGAAAAAAGCCCTGCCTCGTGAGCCAATCAGCACCGAGTATTTTTGCCCTCTATGTTATAAACACTTTTATAACTTGAGTTTTTTTTGTTTAGAAACAAAAAACTATTTATCATTAGAGCCGGGATTAATCTAATTAATATTTATAATTTTAGTTTAAAAGAGTATAATGTAGTGACACTAGTGATTATAATTCCACCCACATCCCACAAGCATTAGGCTTTTACTGTACCTGAAGTGTGTTGACTGTGAGCTCCAGTGAGCCTGCGCTGTGAGGGTTGTCATTGACATCCCGGATGTGTACATAAACTGTTGCGACTGACTTCTGCGGTGGATTACCGCTGTCCCGCGCCCAGACTTGAAAACTGTGCACAGCCCTTTGCTCTCTATCAAATGCCACCTGTTCTCAGTATAGAGACATTGAAACGATTAACAGGCGCCTTGCATTACTACCTCAACTACCAAAACGGTTTTCTTAGGCTTTGTCCACACTAATGCGTTTTCATTTGTCTTCGTTTTCGGTGCCGTCGAAAACGCATCGATCGATCTGCATCCACACTACCGTTTCCATACCGTTTTCAACTGTTCACACTAAAACGCTCGAAAACGCTGAATTGGGTATGTGTTATGCAGGTTTTACAATTTTATTTCGATGCGTTTTCCACTGTACACACAAAGACGATAGGTATGCGTTTTCATTTGGATCCACTTTCGAAAAGCGTTTTCAAATTGATGCGATTTCGCCGAAAACGCTCAGCGTCTTAGTGTGGACAGAAGGCCTAAACGCATCGAAATGTATGCAGTTTCAAACGAAAACGCACTGTGTGGACAGAGCCTTACTTTTTTATTTAGATGAAATACGACAATGCTAAAGTTTTTACAATACGATCTACATAGCATAAAATTAGTAATGTCTTTGAGAAAAAACACGACACTTTTAACTTTTTAATCATGGTCATGTTTTTTCTCAAAGTTATTTTACAGTAGAGAGTGAATAAAAAATTTTAAGTGACTGAACCAGTCTTTATTTGTAAACACTAAAAGACCACTTATAGCCCATGGAGACTTTAGTAATAACTTCAAATAAATCAAGAAGCGCAGAACAAAAAGAACATTGGTATCTGTTGACAAATTTATTTAATCAAAACAAATTATAAACGAGCGGACTCCCACAAAGAACTTACTTGTTTAAAACCCTAAGAGTTAACAACGTCTGTTCGCTAGCGAACAAAATAAATGGCATTTTCAAAGAAAACCAAAGTGATTGTGAATGATATCATGTAGGCCTGTCACGCCACTGTACATGGACGCCATTAGTTTACAACGCGTAGCCTCACTTTCGTGACAAAACCATTTAAGATGGCTCCCGTGTGATTAAGGCGAATGGCTCATGATTTAACTACTTCAATTTTGGTTTGTCTAAAATACAGTTGGTCTGACGAAGAATTATGTATCTCTCAAAACTTCACTACTTGCAGCGATGATCATAACAAGTTTAACCTTGAGTTGTGTAAATGAAACAGTTACTCTGACGAGCTAACGCTTCAAAACTCGACGAACTTCAAATGTAAATTTTAGTTTACCTCAGTTTTCAAGACGCCAGTTCTATTGTGCACGGAGAACATCTTTTTTGCCGAATCCCCAACGATACCAAAAATGAACGGGGCTCCATTAGATGGCTCATCTAGATCATCAACGGTAAGTTTCCCGATAGCCACCGGAGGATTAGCATTTTCTGTTACGTAAACTCGATACTCTGACGGATTGAAGCGCGGTGCATTATCGTTGATATCGGTTAAATGGATCCTAACCGTTGCATCTCCATACATCTTTGGCAATCCTGTTGGTTTTGAGATAAAATGAATAACGAATAAAGATTATTTAATAATAAATTATTTAAAACGCTTAGTTTATTTTTCTTCCGAGATTCAAACTATACCGCGGTTATTATCGTGAAAATATTATGAACAATCTTGTGGTTTTTAACTCATTTTAATAAATGCAGAGGATAAGTCTGAAAAATTTAGTCTTTAACGGGTTTCGAGCCATACTGCATGGCTTAGCGCTTTTAACAAATGATCTATGAAGCCACATGGGAGTCAGGTTGGCGTAGCGGTCATCACTCGCGCCTCCCACCTCTACAACCCGGGTTCGACTCCCGGGTTCCGCATGTGGGCTGCGATTTGTCGATCTCAATCTGACTCCGAGGGTTTTTCTCCGGGTACTCCAGTTTTACTCCCTCAGCAAAATCGACTCCCAGCTGATTAAATCTGGCTGTGGTGCTGTGCTCCGAGGTTATGTATGGATCGTGCTCTGGGGCCGAGCGCCTAGACGGCAGCACAGCTTCTTCGGTCCGACTTCTTTGAGGTGCATCCTTTGTAATTCAGCCTCTGGCTGCGAGAGAGGGCGATTAGCAAAGACCTCCTTACCTTTACAGCTGTAGAAAGGTTATAGTGGGAACATCTTTTCTATGTAAAGTTTTAAAACGATAATGATTGAGTTTACGCCGAGATTATTAACAATGAGGATATAAAACAATCTTTTTGTTTGTGTGGGCGACTTAAGTAATGGCGGTGAGAAACCTGCAAAACATTCCCGCTGACTGGGAATCTCTAGGAACTTTCTTGTGCGTTTCGCAGGTTATTTCAATTAAACACGTCTATCAGACAAGAATGTTATAATCTGTTGTTAAATAACTGCCGTACAAAATCACTCAAATTCATTATTTTTCTTTTAAGACAAACCCAGATTAAAGAACTATAATGAAGCGTTCAACTTAAACCCTACCAACATTTGTTGCCCTAATAGTGAGTACATGCACTTCTGTCTTTTCCCTGTCAAGCGGTTTAACCACGAACAAGTCTCCCGTATGTAGATCAACAGTGAACTGACTTGCAGCATCACCGTCCGCAACTGAGAATCGAAACTCCTTGTTAAGGCCAGTATCTGAGTCAGATGCGTTCACCCTAGAAAGATAAGCGTAATATTTTAAAAGACTCAGATTAATATTATTTCAATATTATGTTTTAAAAACCTAATGAAAAGCTTCGGTCAGTGTGTTCAATATAAACAATTTAAGGTTAAGAAACTTACAATTATTAGTCTTGCCAAGGTTCCGCCGGCCGGCACGAGGTATAAAATGCAGCGGGTATCTTTTTTTGGTTTCCAATTCAGAAGGTTTACTTCCGGAACATTACTTTGTATTTAGTGATTTTTCATTGGTCGAAATAGTATGCTACCTTGTCTGTACGCTTTTCCGGTAACCATCATGCATAGCTGTGAAACGTGACGGGAAGAAATGCTTTCTGACTCCGCCATTCTAGGCAATTTCCGAGTACAGCGAATTTCGGTATTCTTCTAGTGATTTCCCACTCATCTACAAATGAGTTCAGGAAAGTGACGACTAAATTGTTCCCAGTGATCCCAATCTCAGGGTCAAAAATTTTGATTCATAAGGCCCGATCCCATACACTATGGTCATAATCCGAGGTTTAAAAATACCCACTGATTTATATTCCAAGAATAAAATATATTTTTTTGAATTTTTGTATGAAAACAAATTTTTGTATACTGGCACGAGTGAATCCTGTGCAAAAGGGTCGAGTTATCGTATATGATTTTAGGAGCTGAAGTTTCAAAAATTGGATCATCCTAGAGTTGATTAAATTGATTAAATCGCTCATTATTTAACAGCTTTAAGGGCACATGTGCAAACTGATAACTGGAAATAAGTGAACATGAATGAAAATGGTTAAAGAAATGAAAAAATGTAGATTTTTCATCACTTAATAAAGAGCGTCTGCACAGACGAAAGAAATCATCAAAATTCCTTTTTTTATGGTACACCAACATAGCATGGCCACTATGACGTTAGATGAAAATGCTCTACTACAAACTACATTACCTGAGTAACGATGTACCCACTGTGACATTCTCACTAACGGTCGTGACGTAAGACAGAGGTTCAAATACTGGGGGGTTATCGTTATAATCCTGCACGTGAATCACCATACTGGCAATGTCTGTGTATGAGGGAGTTCCTAGATCTTTCACCTCCACTTTGAACTTGTATTGTTTCTTTACTTCGTAATCGAGCTTGTGGGCTACTTTCAAGATCCCTGTATCTTCCACAACGCTAAACATATTGTGTTTACGCCTGTGGAGGATTCTGTAACGCAGTTGGGCGTTGATACCAGTGTCTCTATCAATAGCTCGCAAGACAAGCACGGGTGTTCCAATCGCAACGCTTTCTGATATATTGGCATGGAAAACTCGTTGAACGAAACTTGGTTTTTGGTCATTTGCGTCTGTTATCTGAATTGTGACTGAGACTTTACCGGTCAACGACATTTTTCCTTTGTCTGTTGCCTTGACGACAACCTGCATTAAATATTAAATATGATGATGATTAACTGTCCACGATGACGATTTTGAAATAAACGCGTTGATAAAATGCGTGAGGAACTCTTCCTTATTTGATTGGCAGGGCATTTCAGCCTAATACTGATAATGAGGTCAGCATTCGCTCTAGTAATGGCTGACAGTCAATGGTGGGAGATCAAAGATTACGAATAGAATTAGAAGTATATGTAATATATAATTAGTCGGGCTACGCGCAGCGGCCCGACTTTAGTTTTACCTTTTTGCCAATCTATCTATCTATATATCTATCCGTCACGTCGCGTTTGGTCATTTACTTAGTGTAAGACTTCGCGAATTTTCCCGAAAAATGCACAGGAAGCCCAAAAGTCCTTGTATTGTAGCCCGACTACACGCTCTTAGAGCCTCTAGTTAAACATGAATTACAACGAGTTGCTTTCTCTGAATAAATTTTTTCTAGAATGTCCGGTTCTCAAAATTTTGGCCAACAGAGATTTGACAGAGTGAAATTTCGAGTTTGTTGTAAATATGTTTTATCGAATTATCTTAAGCCTTTCAAAATGTGAAGCCACGAATACGAAAATAAATGGCAATTGTTACCGACTAGACTGCAGAAAGTGCATATGGGTAAACTACTGGTAAGTTTAATAAATTAAATAACATTACCGTGTACTCGCTAACGCTCTCTCTGTCCAACGGTGCAGCAGTTGTTATCAGGCCCGAGTCACTGTTGATCACAAATAGTCCGCCGGCGTCAGATATCAGCTCATAATTTATCACTGCGTTGCCATTTTCTGCAGGGTCATCTCTGTCGACTGCTGACATCACAATAACGCTGGCGCCTCGTGGTAGGTTTTCTCGAACATTTCCAATGTAAGGTTCATTTGGGAATATAGGTGCATTGTCGTTGACGTCACGTATTTTGATTATGACGTCACAAGAGCCAGTTCTTCTTGCTTTGTTTCTTTTTCCAGGCCCGTCAGTCGCAAAAGCAAGAAACTCATACCTAATTGATTTAGTTGAATAAAATTTTAAGTTGAACAGTGTAAAGAAAGGGAGAAAGGGTCAATAACTTGTTTTTTTTTTCTTCTAAAGTTTGTAAATACTAATGAGACTACCAAGTTGCAATAAATTGAAATTAAATTGAAAAAAAAAACAGTGTAAAGAAAGGGAAAAAGATCAATAACATTTAGGACGTTAGTCCTTCGTTTAAGTGAAGAAAGATTTTCAACGAACTTTTGACTGTCCTGCCCGTGACTGATTAACATAAAATTAAGAGAACGGGTAAAACTTAGGCATATAGGTCATTTTATCTAACACCTGGGGCCAGTTGTACGAAGGGTGAATAGTGCTATCCAGCGGATAAATCCGTATCCAGCAGATAAAATCTATACAAAATCTATACAGTGGATAACTTTATCCAACCTTTGTACAACCGGCTCCTGATCATTACAATGCCGTAACGGTGGACTGAAAATGTAATCGTGCTGGTATTATATTTTGAATACTGCGCATGCTCTATCTTGACTAGTGAAACATTAACACAGGACTAAACAAATAGAATCCTTACCCAAACCCTAATGAAATAATTAGAACTAAAGTTCAAAACTGTTTAGCAACCAAAAAGGTAACTTGAGGGCTAAAACTGAAAATGCAGTTGCTCATAGAAAAAACGTGTAAACAGTTGAGCTGACTGACCTCTTGCCGGCATTTACACCCGCGAACCAAGGGTTAGAGTAGAATGAGATAGACTACTAAAGGTAAGAAAGGCAAAACAAAATTTATACCTGGCCTTAGTTTCCCTGTCTAGTGATTTGCTGGTTGAAATGACCCCCGTCAATGGATCGATTTTAAAAGCAGCCAAACCCTGTCCGCTGATAGAGAATACGAACTTTCCTCCTAAACCTTGGTCAACATCACTTGCTGGAAGATTCGATAATTATGGATTAGTATAGGTAATCGCATGGGGGCGAGTAAAATTAAGGATTAATTCCACTTTTTTTTTTTTTTTTTCCAAAATTACCCGAGTCGCAGAGCGACGACGGTAATTTAGAAAAAATTGAAAACACAAGTGAAATTAATCCTTAATTTTACGAGGAACCATGCGATTCCATGTTTATGACATCGAGGGAAAAAATTCTTTTTCGCTTTCGCGTACTCTTCAAGGCGTTGTTCGACTTTCCTTGCTGCTGCCCATTTCTGAAACACGTTTATTCAATAATTTATACTTTTTCTAGCATTTTCGTTTTCACTAGAAAACATTAAATCTATAATTCCGCTTTCATCAACTTTGGCAAACCGCGTAGCCCTTGTTGCCAAAACAACCCTTTTCGCAAACCAGCGACCAATCAGCACCGAGTAATTTTGCCCTCTATGTTATAAAGATAAAAGCACATAACCTTTTTTACGAACCCAGTCATTTTCAACATTAAACAGTCATCACCATCGACATACATAAATAAGCGTCTCCTTGGAGACAAAGGATTCTCAAAAATCTATTCTGAACTCTTTCAACTTTGTCAGCTAGATAAACGTTTAGACGTCCCCAAATAGTACTTTTTTATTCTATCAAAAAATCTATGAATTTTTATTTGTATATTTGAAAAATATAGCGTTTCAAACGTACGATTCCAAAATTTGAGATGTGTAGGACAAATATTGGCGACTTTATACGCGTTTAAAGTTCGGATATTTCAGGCAAAAAATGGTTGTCTCGTGCGGCGTGGATACCACTTCACTATAGCTTGTGACGTCATCTAGGGGACACAAACTAATTTTTTAGTATGGAAAAGAAACAGAAAAGGGGTGAAAGAGGAGATTATTATGTGGCTGGCACTCCCAACGGGCAAAGCTGCCTAAACACAAAGAAATGACATGATTAATTTCTGAAATCAAAGTGAAAATAAAGCAAAAGCATCACCGCTGTGTCCCCTACATTACGTCACTCGACCCAGTCCCTGTGACCATTTTTATTGGCAAAAAAAAAACAACTTTAAATCGCGTATAAAATTGTCAGTTTTTATCTTACACAATTCAAACGCTGGAATCGTACGTTTGAAAAGCTATATTTTCCAAATGTACCAACAAAATGTTTGCTCCGTAGGCATTTTAAAAGAGGGACCTTTGTATAGTTCAAGTTAGGTAGTACATACATACTAGTATCAAACTTGTAGCCACTAATATGGGCACTAAGCCACATTGGTAGTGGGCATTACCCCTTAATCTACCATGAATAAAAACGAGCCTGATTGTTAGCAGCCATGGACAGCTGTTTCAGCCTTTTTGGGACTGGTCAGCATGGCATAGCTAACAATCAGGCTCAGATTCCCACACAAGATACTAAGTAAAAGTGAAGCGTTATGCTTGTAGGATGTGGCATAAATAACAAATGCAAGTCAGGTAGTACATATGTACTGGTATCAAACTTGAAGCCAGTAGTATTGGCACTTGGCCACATTGGTAGTGGGCATTACCCCTTAATCTACCATGAATATAAAAAGTGAGCCTGATTGTTAGCAGCCATGGACAGCTGTTTCGGCCTTTTTGGGCCTCATCAGCATGGCATAGCTAACAATCAGGCTCAGATTCCCACACAAGATACTAAGTAAAAATGGTAGATACGAAGGCCTACCTCACTGGGAAGACTAGCTCCTCTACAAGTTCTTACAATATAGATACGCTAGTTAGCTTTGACAAGAAATAAGAAGAATAAAAAAGTCTGAACTGACCAGAAAGTGTTATCACTGATGTGTTTGGTGCAGCATTCTCAACCACGTGACCTTCATAAACAGACTTGGTAAAAACCGGATTATTATCATTTACGTCCATAACATGTATATACACTACGGTATTGCCCGAGTGTTTGCCATCCAGGGCACTGATACCAAGTTTGTAAAAATCTTTTGATTCTCTATCCAACGGGCTGGCGACTGAGATCTTCCCAGAGTTGCCACTGATTGCAAACACAGCTCCTAAATGAAACAAATTTAAAGTAAACTAGATAAAACCCAGTAAAGGCGTAATTATGCTTGCTAAATGTGGCTGGAATAATAAGTAAAAGTATAGGTGCCCTATTAGAAGCTGCAAGTACTAAATACTAGCACGCATGCGCTACATATACTTGTGGTTAATGTTAATGCCACATCCCACAAGCATTAAACTGTGTGTGTATTTTATTATCCCGTCTGGGAGGACAAGACTGTTACCTACTGAGGCAGCTAACCTGTCGGGGTTAAACCCTGGCGTTTTTTCACACCAAACAAGCTATCAATGGCCACTAACACTGAGGGTGACTCCTATCAAAACAGATTATTAGATAATGCCCGCTGCGCTAATAAAAACCTATCGTGGTTTGGTAAGATTGAGTTGCAGACGTTCGTTTCATGTTATATCCGAAACGTCACTTGTATCTCGAGGGGCTTACATCTAAAACGTCAGTATCCATCCTAAAAGAAAATACACGGGTCGGGTCCGAAATTAATTTTATCAAGCGAGCGCGAGGTGACGACAAACAAATTTTTTTAGTCTAAAGGTGACAAAATTTAGTCGCCTTTTGGAAGATTACAGAACGCGAAGGTGGCCCCCATTACGAACCGCAATCGAGAACGTTGACGTTTTTGACGTCATCTTGAACCCTATTAAAATAATTAGCAGTACGTTTACGTGAAACGTGACAACGATTTTCCCACCGCCATTTTTCACTTTTGGCGGTTGCGCTTTGACGTTTCTACGTTAAAGCAAGCTGTTTGACGTTTGCCGGGTACGTAAGATTAACTGCCAAACGTAAAAATGGCGGGAAAATCGTTGTTACGTAGTCACTCTTGCCGTTCACGTTTCACGTAAAGATTTGTTATATGATTTCTCACCCGTGTTTCCGTCGGTTATGTGGTATCTGACTCTCGCATTGATTCCAGCATCTCTATCAGTTGCAACAACAGTTAATAGTTCTGATCTAACCAACTTATCTTCATAAACACTCACATTATAACTTTTACTCTCGAACCACGGAGCATTGTCATTTTCGTCGCTGATGCTTATTTCTACAACACAAGTGTCGGTCATAGAAGGCGAACCATGGTCCCGAGACTCGACCACACAAAAGTAGTGTCCTCTGTCCTCGCGGTCAAACACTTTCTTGGTAGTTATCAAGCCGGTATTAGTGTCTAACGCAAAGTACTCCTGATTGGATTTTAAATGATAAGTAACTCGGCCGTTTTCGTTCGAGTCCTTGTCAATCGCCTTAACTCTAAGAACCGTTGTCCCGATAGGAGAGTTCTCTTTCACCTGTTTAAAGAAGACATAACTAATCATAGTTTCTACGTAACATTTTAACGATCATTTCCATTGAGAAACAATATTAATCATTGTTTCAACTAAAGGAGCGTAAATGGACCAACTAAAAATGACCTGCATCTGTTAACTGACTTAGCTAAGCTTGCAAGAGCGCTGCTTTAGTTCCGATCAGGTCACAGTTTCACTTAAATTACCAACGAAATCACAACAAATCTTTCATATTCTTTTAAAACAAAAAACGACGCATATCTAATGAGAGACCTTTAGAAGGATTTGCGTAACAACATTACCTCGTTTTAAACAAAACCTCACAACGGTTTTTTTTTAACATAAGGCACCGTTGTCAAATATTTCAAAAAATGACTGAAAGGAATTTATTCCCAACTTTCACGAAAGATTAACACACTTGTTATGAATGTGAATAAAAGTTATTTTGTTGTTATTGAGCTAAATACTTTACGAGCCTAGTGGCCCATGGGGCCGGCGCTTATCTCTGGTTTCTATGGCGTTGAGAGGATGAGAGCCCTTAACTCCCCATGGACGGGACACTAATCCACTGTAGGTTAGCTCACAGCCGAAGCTGGTACTCATTTAACAACCTCGTAAGGATGGAAAGCTGACTAAGCTCTGACAGAAAAGAAGGTCACACAAATGTTCAAATTTCGGCAAAGTATTGGATCGAACAGAGCAGAAAAAAAAATAAAACCACTGTCATTTTAACTCTAATATCAATATATAATTTCATAGAAAAACCTGAAGATGGTCAAGTATCCGAAAATGTTTCTTTTTAACTTCTTAATACTAAAGAGAAACTATGACTAACATTCTTAACATTTTATATGGAGAATTCAATTTTAATTAAATTTGGACAACTCTTTATGTTTGGCAGTGGTTACTGTATTTTTTATGTATTACTTAGAAACTATGTTTAGTTTATTCATTTTGTTTAGAAAGAATCTTTTAAATACATTGTTGATTATTACTTTTTAAAATACAATAATTATTTGCCGTTTTACAAATCCGTGGGTTTCGCTGTGCGGCTTTGTTCCCTAGCTTTTGGGGTTTCGAGGTGCGGTTTATATATTCTTTTTCCCGCCATTTTTTACGGCTTATAATCGAGAGTAGCTTACAAACAAGAGCGGCTCATAAACAAAGAATTATGGTGCCTATACCTTTTTTTCATATTTCGGAAACTTTCTGACGAGCCAAAAACCTATTTTACTTTAAACCCCGACCAAAAAATCCATAAATTTTAAGTTACTAAAAAACATTCATAGTGTTCATCCTATTTATAAGCATAAAGCGGCGTGCTTGGCGCCGTTGGTAAGATCTCTGCCTTCCAACTACAAGGTCCCAGGTTCGATTCCTCAGCTCTTCCGGAACATTTGTGCGACCATCTTTTCCGCCAAAGCTTACTCAGCTTTCCATTATTACGAAGTCGGTAAATGAGTACCAGCTTCGGATGGGAGCTAACCTACGATGGATTAGTGTCCCGTCCAGTGGGAGAGTTATAAGGACTCTCAAATCCGTGAAAAGGATTTAGCTTAGCTAGCGATTTATAAGCATACCTGGGCCTTGTATTGTCCTTTCTGAGTAAAATCCGGAGGGGAATCGTTAATGTCATTCACAAAGATATTCAGGGTAGTATAGCTGATCAGGAGTGGATCCGAGCCATAAATTTTAGCACTGATTTTCAGTGTAAAGTTCTGTGTTGTTTCATAATCAAGCCCCCCCTGAACAGTCACCTCTCCTGACAGTGAGTCGATGCGGAAACTTGATCTATCTGTAGGTGGTAAGTAACCATCTATGTTATGAAAGATAAGATATCCTTGTTGATTAGTCTTTGCTTTTATTGTGATAACCCGAGAGCCTATGGGAACACTCTCCTTAATATTAACTTCGTAAACACTCTTGGAAAATCTTGGCGGATCTTTATTCACGTCAAACACCCCTACGTTCACGATGTTTTCAGAAGAGCGGAACGGTTGACCATGATCTCTTGCAATAATGGTAAAGCGGGACCAATCGGGATGATTCTGTAGGCTTGATTTTGTTCTTATTATACCGGTAGTGTTCTCAATGGTAAAGTACTGATTTCTTTCCTTCATGGAATAGGATATCATTGCGTTTGTGCCTAAATCTTTGTCACTGGCACTTGCCTGCGAGAAACAAGAGCAATATAAATCAAAAACAGCAATGCAGGATAAGTAATATATCAAACACGAGAGACAGTGTTTCATTACATTTCCAAACATCGAGAAGAGAGGTGAAAATACAACGCGCAATGGAGTATTTTTGACGCAATTCGAGATATTTGGAAATGTAATGAAACACTGTTTCGAGTATTTGATATATCTTCTCAATCGAAACTAAAACTAAGGAGTGTACGGAGAAATAAAATCGTAAAAATGTATGCTAATTAAGATCACATTTCCAAACCATGGTCACGATTATGATTTTTTTTGTTTTAACTTGATAAATTGTTAATGAGTTTGAGAAAGCCCTTTCCGAGATGAAATTTTTGAATTCCAAGCAAAGCAAGCGCGCTCAGTAGCAACTTTGATACTGCTTAACAGGACCACGCTGCTAACAGCTATTATCTTAAAACATTTACCGCAAATAAATACTGAGCTTAAATGTTAGCATTTATAACCAGTTGTTTGGGGCTTACTGGACCAAGCAGGACAATACAACAAACAAAAAAATTAAATTTTGAGACCAGTCCAAAAGGAGTATATATATAAATAGGGTGCTTTCTCTCAGTAAATATACACACCATCTCCATGATAATGATGATGATAATGATAACGGTGATGATGATGATGACAATGACGATGATGGTGATGATGATGACAGTGATGATGATGATGATGATGATGATGACGGTGATGATGATACATACATACATACATACATACATACATAATACTTTATTTAACCACGGTAAAATCATCAGTATAATACAAGTAAAATTCGAACT
>JAOEHV020161542.1:0-13932 GCA_025447995.2 Isaurus tuberculatus | reverse complement strand
TAAGAATTGTTATTATTATTAATATTTTTATTATTAACAAAATTTTTTAGATGAATTCGAAATAAAGTGTTATTATTTTCTTATTATTATTATTATTATTATTACTATCAATATTATGAAAATTTTACGACTTTTACTTTCTTCTAAAAAACATAATCTGTACTAGCTTCTTCAGCTTGAAAATAGTTTTTTTTTAATCGAAATGAATTGTATTAATAAAATAGGTTTCAATACTTAGTTTTTTTGTAAATAAAATACATGTCTTTTTTTATTTATTCTTGTTATTACTATCATTGTCATTGTCATTGTCATTATTATTGCAGACTAAGTTATTTTTGATGGAACTCATTTAAGGAATTTTACGTTTATACATTTTAAACTGTTGCGATTTTCCGGGCTGTCCCGGTCATCCTTTGTGCTCCTGGCTGTCCCAGTATTCCGTGGTGTTCCGGAATGTCCCGGTGTTCCTTGGTGTTCGTGGTGTTCCCAATTTTAGAACATGCCTTGTGGTTTTTCCCTTTCACGTTTTTAATGTAATTAATTGGAGTGCCCTAATCCCTTATATATGATGTTGACCATGCGCGTTTTTATACGTGATGTGATTTTATCGCAAAACCCTTCAAGATATGGCCGGTCTTACTTTGTTGTCCCTGGCAACAAAGTCGCTAGAAAAATCGCAAACTGTGCCCTAAAACACAAATATGGTATTGCTTAGCATTATTGGACCTTCTCTAAAAAGATAGCATATAAACATGAACCTTGAAGATGGTACACTGCTTTGGGGATCAACAAGTAAGGAACTGGTCTAAAAATGTGAAGATTTATATCTTAATAACTCTATTTTTCTTTATCTCTGTTTCTTTGCTTGATTTCTCTTTCTATCTAAAATACTCAGTTCTTAATTCAGATCTATAAAAATCTTTAAGTTAGAAGTATATATATAAAGGAATCTCTGTATGTATGTTTATTGATTCATAAATATACCCGCCTAAAATATAATAAGCTAAATCCTTTAAAAAGCCTAGTGGCTCATCGGAGCCGGCGCTTATCTTCGGTTTCTGTAGTGTTAAGCAGATGAGAGTCCTTGACTCCCCCTGGACGAGACATTAATCCTTCGGAGGTTAGCTCCCAGCCGAGGATGGTAGCTTGTTTACCAACCTCGTAAGGATGGAAAGCTAAGTAAGCTTTGACAGTAAAGAAGGTCACACAAATGTTCCAAGTTCGGCAGAGCCGAGGAATCGAACCTGGGACCTTGTGGTTGGAAGGCAGAAATATTATCAACTGCGCCAACCACGCCGCCAATTTTTAGTAGTGATACAAAAACAAGACTTCTGAATTCTTTAAAAAAAATGGCGACATAGAGTTTCCTTTAAAATAAAATGAGTCCGATATCTTGATTAATTTTCCTGCAATTTAATGAGTTTTACAACTCATTTATGGCTCATTAACGGCAGTTTACACGTATTTTGGGATTTTTTTACAAAAAATCATCTTTATAAAAACCGCATTCATAGGAAAAATCGTTTCATTATTATGTCCTCTGTACAAGGCGTTTTTAGTCTTAACTCAAGTTTTATGAATACCTTTGCATTGAGAAGATTTAAATCAGAGGTCATTAAACATTCGCCTCTAAGTTTCAGCGGAAACATACTCTAAGAATTTATGGCTCATTCAGATTTTACAACATTGAGAAGATTTAAATCAAAGGTCATTAAACATTCGCCTCTAAGTTTCAGCGGAAACATACTCTAAAAAAGTATGGCTCATTCAGATTTTACAACCCAATGGTTTTTAAGGTCTTATAAAACTGATTTTTCATAATTACAGCATTTACAGTGGCCTTCCGGTGACGTTACTGTACAGATTTTGCCTCATTGGCATAAATTCAACTTTTATTTTGCAGCAAAATTAGTCACTATTACTCATATTCCAACAAGCACAGCATAGTAAATATTCAGTGAATATTTCAGCTTCACACATAAAATATCTCTGCCTTCCAACCATGCACAAGGTCCCAGGTTCGATTCCTCGGCTCTGCCGAAACTTGAACCTTTGTGTGACTTTCTTTTTCGCCAAAGCTTACTCAGCTTTCCATCCTTATGAGGTCGGTAAATGAGTACCAGCTTCGGCTGGGAGCTAACCTGCGATGGATTAGTGTTCCGTCCAGGGGAAGTCAATGACTCTCATCCGCTTAACACTACAGAAACCGGAGATAAACGCCGGCTCCAATGGGCCACTAGGCTCGGAAAATGATTTAGCTTTAACACATTGGGTAGCAAATGTTACCTTCAGTCTTACATTCTCTGCAATTTTTTAAGATTTTATGGTATCGTCAGTCTGAAACCATTCCAAATATCAAGCTAAAACAGCTAAAATTCTCACTGATTTGTCATTGTGCCATGTTGTCTGAATATACACTATTCCAAATATCAAGCTAAAATTCTCATTTATTTGTCAATGTGCTATGTTCTATCTAAATATACACTTATATTGTTTAAAGCTTGAACCTAAATTTATGCAATTTTTATGCCCATGAAGCAAAATGTAAAAATTGAAATTCGCTATTGGACATAACGCTTTCATTACTATATTGGTTCGGCAAATCCCTAAATTCTTAAGCTTATGTTTATTTTTCTTTACTTATTCGCTAACTAAGGTTGTATGACGTGAAAGATTCGCCTAATATTATATGTTTGATTTCGCAAAATATATTGGGCAGAGGCAATTACTGAACGCACAACAAGGCGAATTATAATTGCATATGTTATGTTTGGTTTATGTTATTTAATTGTGAACAAACGAAACAGACGTACAAATATCAGTGGCGTTCTGCCAGTTACGTGGTGTTACACGATCCAACTTTTAGCGCGACTTTTCTCGCAACGATGTTGCATTAAAAGTTGGCGTGACATGTTACACGAGCCAACTTTCTCAAAATTCGTCAGTTTTTGTTAAAAGTGTTTGAAACCATTTAAAAAACTCGCAACGCGTAGCCGAGCAAAACATTGCGCGAAAAGTCGGCTCCGGCACCATGTTACACGATAGTCAACTTTTAACGCAACATCGTTGCGCGAAAAGTCGCGCTAAAAGTTGGATCGTGTAACACCACTTTTACACGTGCGTTCCCGCAGTTTGCTGCCGACGTCCTACTCGTTTTTTGGTGGACGTCAATCAAACCTTGT
Organism: Isaurus tuberculatus; assembly: GCA_025447995.2. NCBI lineage: Eukaryota > Metazoa > Cnidaria > Anthozoa > Zoantharia > Zoanthidae > Isaurus > Isaurus tuberculatus. Next base: position 10,750 of record JAOEHV020161542.1, on the reverse strand, counting down.
TTGACTGAGATCTTGTCGGCAAAAGAAAGGCTTTTGATTGACGTCCACCAAAAATCAGCCTGATGAACAAACTGCGGTACCGCACGTGTAAATAAAAATGGCTGTAATGGACTAAAACACCATTTTGCATGTAAATATTTTCTCATTTCCATTTAAAAAAATTTACTAAGTTACAAGAATCAACTTAATCTTAAGTCTATACTCAGTTCTTAATCCGGCACACATTTTATCAGAAGGAAACGCAAGTCAAACTTAGGCCTTGTCCACACTAGTGCGTTTTCGTTTGAAACCGCATACATTTCGATGCCTTTAGGCCTTCTGTTCACACTAAGACACTGAGCATTTTCGGCGAAACCGCATCAATTTGAAAACGCTCTCGAAAGTGCATGGATCCCAATGAAAACGTATACCTATCGTCTTCGTGTGGACATTCGAAAACGCATCGAAATGAAAATGATGAAGTCAAACGCATGTGCACATTGTAAAACGTACATCACACATGCACAATTCAGCGTTTTCGAGCGTTTTAGTGTGGACTGTTGAAAACGGTATGAAAACGGTAGTGTGGATGCAGATCGATCGATGCGTTTTCGATGGCACTAAAAACAAAGCCAAATGAAAACGCAGTAGTGTGGAGAAGGCCTTAATTCTACGGGAATCAGTTTAGTTTAGTCAAGTTCGCTATCAGACCCCGTGCAAGCCAAATAAAACCCGGTTTAGCCGGTTCTGTCACGTGAATCGTTTTCAGTTCGGCACTATATTCAAAACAGAGTGCTCGTTTTAAAAGAAAAAACATAACAAACATCCCGAGCAAGTAAATTTCTTAGGTTCAATAATCTATGATCTATAAAATGGCAGTAAGTGTTTCGTCAGACTTTTCGTCCGCAGTACTACTGTAACTCTTGCTGCATTATTTATACGTACACACTCTTTTTTTAAAAAGAACGCCTAATTTTTTGGCCAGGGCTGTATGTTCTTAAATATTTTCTGGCTTTCAGCCTCAAATGTTCTGAACAAAATGTTTTTAAATATAATACTAGTGCTATTTCTTATATATCATTTTTAAGTTGCGACATGAAAATACTTTTGTTCTGCTCATCATGCGTTACCCTTAGAATCTAGAGTTTTATAGAACTATGATTTGTTTTGTTTTTTTCAATACTAGAAGTTTTATAATTCACTGTGCTGGTACTGTGCAGTGTTTGTACAAAAGAATCGAGTCTCTTTCTGTTCAAACGCTATAATTTTATATGCAAAATAATGAACATTAAACTACATTAGCCACGTCGCATTTATTTCTATAATCAATCTAGTAATTTTGTGCGATATCCAAGAAAATGTTCTTCATCTCTCCTCAGCCTCAGCTATATTCTTAGCAAGTTCTTAAATTGTGGGCAATTTTTATCCTGACGTTCTTATAAAAAGGTTTTTATGATCAAACATAACTTGTCAAGATGTTGATACATACGAGAAAGTAACATATACCAAGAAAGACTTGTTCGTGTGAAAACGGCTTTAAGGCGTAATGATTCTCATAAACTCTAATCTTTAACTTGATTAAAGTTGATTTCTGAATACAGAAGCAATCATGGGCGAAACAGGGCTGATTTTATCGATCAATTTCTGTTCCCCATGCAAACGAGAAAGCTAACTATATCAAATCAGATCTTTTCATGAAATGTTACATGAAGTTGCTGCTTTAAGCGTCATTGTACGGTATAGAAAACGTTGCATGGTGCTTAGAATTTTTAAAATGACAGTAGAGTAAAAGGCAAAAATTTTATCAACTAAATAAAAGATGCAATAAATGGATTAAAAAAAACTCAATAATTACCTAGAAGATAAAGGATTTAAATGGAGATTTGATATGAATCTCAATCAAATCAAAGATTTTTAAAACAGTTACCAGTTACTGGTCGAAAAAAAGCTTTGGTGAAACCACAAGATTAATTTGTTTTTTAACTATGTAACCTTACCAATATTTGTAAATAGAATCAATCTTAAATGCACGAATTTGCATGGGCAGACAAAGCAATAAAAACTTTGACTAGAACGAATTTAATTTTTCAAAAACCTGAAAGACATAATGCAGATTTGTGGGATCGTTTGCAGAGCAAAATTAAAGTTTATTCCAAAAGTTAACTCTTTATCTTTTCACGTAATCCAGATTTCGAATTCACGGCCGAAGCTTCTGGAAATTCAAAATAGTTTACTAAAAGACGAAATATCGCTACCAAAATTCAGTTTGCATTTCCTTATCTTTAATTTCCAAGCACCAGAAAGTTATGAAGTGGACTTGAAATCATTCACGCACTATGTTCTTCATTTTTTTGAAAATCAAAAACAAAAAGTTTCTTTGAAGTTGGTTTTAGAAGTTAACTACGGGACGAAAAAAATTGTTTTTAGCTAGAAATTAATGTTATTAAAGAAATTGAACAAAATACTATCAGATCTTAGATTTTAAGATATTCAAAACACAGGGTCACTGCATAAAAAGATTAGACAGAATTTATCAGGGGAATTTTTGTTTTATAACGAGAAAGAAAACAAGACTGGATAAACTAGAATAAGAATTACTTTGGATTGGTGATGAAAAAATCAATTTCGCTATTTTGAGAAGCACGGGAAGACGGTATGAGCTAGGAGAAAAGAAATTTGTAAGTACTTTTTGAATCTTGAGAAAGGAAACTATTGAGAGAAACACATTATCAGACTAATAACAACAACTCCATATTGTCTTACCGTTTTTATGTATTTAAGTTGTTCAAAATTTATTGTTATTCACTTTGGCTATACTGAAAATGGTAGAAAGTTTACCACAGACACAAGTTTAGTGAGTTAAAGTCCTGTCGTGTTTTTTCTTAAAGTTATTATCAATTTTATGCTATGCAGATCTTTTAATAACAACAAATAAAAAAAGACAGTCTCTGATCCAGTCAAAAATTATATGCGTTAAACTTTGAACAATAACTGGCAAATTTTTAGTTATATTTTTTGCCTTATTTTTCAGTTTCTAATAAGATTAAAAAATTACATTTTTTTTAAAGATTAAAGTTTCCCTTATATAGTATAAGTTTGATATGTTAAAGACTGTACATGTAAATGCGACGTGATGGCAGTTTCACAATAAGAAAGTAACGAATGGCGGGCTTTTAAATGGGCCTTAATTATACACAGGATGAGAAGGCCGATATTTTTTTGAGAAGTTGAATGTATTGACCAAAAGGCTTCATCACTTTGTCCGCTAAAGAAGCTTTCTCTGTAGCAGGGTTCGTTGCCTTTAAGACCCCCCCCCCCCCCAAAAAAAAAAAAATCAAAGATTTTCACTGACCTTTTCCAACCATTTTTAAAGACTCTGTGTTAGAATGCGAGCAAACATAACAAGTGCCAAGAGATGCAATATTTGACAAAGTCTGTGCAAATCAAGGCGCTAAACTTAAAGCTTTTTTGGAGTAATAAGTTAATAAACCGTCGGCCGAACTCGCTAACTTGACTTGGCTTGAAAGAATGTCGAGCATATCGTTATCATTTCGAAAACTGAAAAGTCAACAAACTAACTGAATTTTTAAAAAGACATTCAAAGACGTTTATTCTATTTAAAAGATTTTTTCGTAAGACCTCAAAGATTCAGTTGAAAAGGCTTAAAGTCTTTTTGAACACTGTGTACGTGTGATTCTTTTCGCCGTTTACACTAGAAAAGCGTCATTTAATACTCACAGCTCACTCTACATGCAGATCTGACGAAGGTAGTTTAAGTTATGGAAACGAGTTTTTACAACTTAGATGCCGTTCGTTTTCATAGCTCTGACCGCACCCTTAAATTCACTAGCTAAATATGCTTTTAAAATAATAACCTTTGAGAGGAAAAAATTATTTAACAATAATAAAACACAAAGCGGCTCGCACTGCTCCTGGAACTCCTAGAAAACTCCCAGATTTTTGAATATTTCTTCCAGGGCCCTGGAAAACTCCTGAAAAGTTTTATTTCTGGCATCAGCTCCTGGAAACCCCCCCCCCCCGAATTTTTCTTTTAATATATATATATAACTTACATTAAAAGAAAAATTCAAGGAGTTTTCTAAGAGTTGATGCTAGAAATAAAACTTTTCAGGAGTTTTCCAGGGCCCTGGAGGAAATTTTCGAAATTCCAGGAGTTTTCTAGGAATTCCAGGAGCAATAGATGAAGATTTCCGTGTTCACACATCTTCGTTTTAAGTTCGTAAAAGCAACGAGCGAAAACCATGGAGACTCGTTTCCAGTCTTTTTCGTCAGGGGCGGTTTGAGCTATGGAACAAGTCTTTACCTAGGAACCCAGTGTATAACTTCGTTTTTCATCATCTTTGAGTTCGATACCAAAAGTTGTATCTTTATAAAGCAGATGGTAAACAAGTTACCTTTCGTAAGCTATCTATCAACAATTATTCCTGTTAGACGCTGACACACAAAGTTAAGAGCTCTGAATACCTTTCCCTCACAGAAGTTTGCTAAACCAATTAAAGTTCGATTTGTCGAAAATTAGTCATAGTTCGACGTTGAGAAGAACATCAAGTCGTCGAAATTCTGACTCTTTTAAAATAAGTTTTCAATTTCTAGGACAAAAACGTGTTACTTACGATAAAAACGTCGTGTGTAAACGATAAACCAATGCGATACGATCAAAATGGCGGCATTCAATGGGTTAGCATGTACGCGTGATTAGTCATCTGGGATGGATGATATTACAAGAGTCACGTAAAATTAATGCAAACTGTCACATACATTAATTCAACACGAAATATATTCAAAACAGTGCTCGTCACGGCTTTGATTTAACGTGAATTACTACAATACATACATTTCTATAAAAGGGAAGACCATTTTCAGTGATTGTTGTTGCAAAGCGAATGGATCCATAAACGAGATATATCCTGTAAAACAACAATAATGTTAAATAGATTACAAATCTGATGTTAATTAAATTTGACAGATGAACTTTTTAAGTTAACAAGATGGTTTTAGTGTCAGCCAATTAGAAACAACGCAGTATCTTGTCTTTATGTGTTGTTGAAAGATTTAATTTTTTAAAAGGGCGTTTTATTTTAAAAAAAAGGAGTACTTAATTATTTCGATTGTAAAACACTGAGAGGATGCAACAAAGACAACCAAATCAAGGAAAGACCACCAAAAATGGGAAAAAAAGAAAAATTCTAGCATCCGCAACCGAAGTTGAAGAAATTAAAAGTTCAGGTTAGATAAGTTTAGTCCAGCTGTGCATAAACTGCTATATTCAATTGTATTTATCATGAGAAACATGATATCTATATATGGAAATTTTCACTCAGGATAGGCAAATCTTGGTCTAAACTTTGCGTACCCTAACTTCAATGAGAGCTAAGAAAAATTGAAAGGCAAAATTCATCTGAAAAAATGAGGTCGATTAGTTAACCACTGCCTTCTGCAATCTACAACAGATTTTCTCATAAACGTTTTGATACCCAGCTGTTTTGACATCGTTTGATACCCGATGTCTTCCTGGAAACTGTAGGTATTGATTCAAAATCAAATTGTTTATTACCTTGTTATCTTAACAAGCTTTTTCAAGGTTTATACTTTAATCCCGTTTCTGTTTGTTCATTCCCTACCTAATGTTGTATGAAGGAATTCCTAAGCACTGACGTCAGCAAAAAGTTTCCTTTTTCCGTAGCCTGCTAGCCGGTTTTCCTCTAGTATCGTGCTTAGCTTTCCAGCGCAACAGGAGAAATGGCCAACAAGCTACTTTAACCGCACTGCAAGCCATAACTCGATATGAAAATAAGACTAAGTACCAAAGGTCAACCTTTATTCTTAGCGTTCTAGCCGGGTCTCCAGTACTGTTCCGTGGCTAGCTTCCCAACGCAACAGGTCCAACAGGAGAGCTGGCTATTAGGCTATACTTAAACCGCAGTGCAAGCCATAACACGATGTGAAAATAACACTAAAGTACCAAAGGCCCGTTTAACTTTGCGCTGCGTGCTTCTGACAAAGAAACACGGGATAACTTTAGATGTCAAAAATGGTACACAGCATACACTTTTTTGCAAAAAGGGACAACGCACAAGAAACTGTTCCTTTTTATATCGGCGATTTCTAAATAGCTTTTCATTTTTTTTCCACCTATTTGTCTAAGGATTAAGTAATATATAATAAATTACTTATAAGTGGTGGGTAAACAATAGAACACGGAGTCCACTACCAAGTTAAATCACCTTGAAACCGACTCCAAACCTATAAAATTAAATACCCAGCCCTTCGAACAACAATTTAATATCTTATAGCGGTATAAGGAAAATGAATAATACCAAAGTCAACTCAGCGAAAGAACACTGTTGAAGGACTATAAACCTTATAGTTATAGTACATTTTGAGCAAACAATTTTGCATGAATTACATGTATCTTGTTTAGAAACTAATCATTATATATTAAAGAAGGCCTTTAGTTTGCTTTTGAAAGTACATAGAGAAGTACAAGACTTTGGTAAGAAATTCAAGATATTAACAAAACAAATATAGAATAAATATCATGAAAATTAAACGTGTTTGGAATGAATTTGTATTCTTTATATTGAGCCAGAATTTTCATTCAGAGTTGTTCAGTACTGAGTAGGGTATTAATTATATTAGAATCTAAACATCAGGGAAAAAAATTAAAAAAGATTATTCTGTAATCTTAAGCAGGACATCTGGACAAATCATAACGAAACATGAAAGATACGATAAACACTAACTCAATTTTGTGTAGCAGAAGGATGTTGCGCTCAATTTGATTCTAAATAGTTCTTATTTTAGTTAGTCTTATTTTTATTATATGTTAAAGATCAAATAAAGAATTTCACAGAGATTTTTTGGATATAGTTATAAGAAAACTCTATCACCCTTCGGCGATGATTAGCAAAATTATTTACACGCTTTTACTTGAATTTGGCGATGCGCCAAGGCACAGCTTTAAATAATGCCCTGGCACGTACGATTTCAAAAGATAACCTTATTGGACTAGCCAAACATGTTGAACGAAATTTTCATTATATGTATCAAATACCAAAAGAAACGATTGGCTCCTTTTGTATAAAAAAATACCGCTACGATTTGCTTACTCACAAAACGATAGCCAAATCTTTGCATCACGTCATACAAAGTTACTTTCTTATGTTATGCACTCTGCCCGAACGCCCTCCCATACTGCCTGCGTACTGTTCTTTAATACTGCAACCTCTCGCTTCGCCTCAGTCGGCTGCTCTTTAGCGTAAGGATTCTTTCTAACAAATCTAGTGTTATATGTTTGTTTCACGCCAAGAGAGATTCCGAAGTTGACGAATTTCGTGTTTTCCCGCAGGTAATCTCTGCCTTACCAAGGAAGTCTATATTATTATTACAGTCCTCAACAGTGGAGTGAACCATAAACCGCGACAACACAAAAAGGGCCAAAAAGATGGCGCTGAAATTGGATGGCAATGTCTCGTTAGCAGAAAACACGACATCAAAAATGGGCGATCAAGGACACCTCTCTACGGCTAACATTGCTATTTCTACAACTTTCATCGTAATTATCATGGTTCTCAGTTTTCTTGGAAACATGCTCGTGTTACTAGCATTCAAAAGATTTCGTTACATCCGCTCTGTAACGAACTTCTTTGTGGCATCCCTGGCTGTCACGGACTTATTAGTAGCCGTTCTGGCAATGCCCTTTTGGGTGTTTCACCTCACATGTGGACCGCTAGCGGGGATTATTGTCCGAATATGGACTGCTACTGACATGCTGGTCAGTGTGTCCTCCATATGGCATCTCTCCTTTGTCAGTATTGACCGCTTCCTTTGTATATCAAACCCGTTTCAGTATCCATTAATAATGACGTCACGAAGGGCAGTCGTGATTATAGGTGGTGTATGGGTGTACTCAATAATTGTATCCCTTATGAGCCAAATCCTGTGGGCCTGGGACGCCTTCCCCTTGTTTGTCACCGTCCTGAATTTCATCATACCGTCTGTAATTATCATGATAATGTACTTTAATATATTCCGCATTGCACGTTATCAAGCCAAACAGATTGAAATGACTATAAACGGTAGGACACGTAGCTTTAGCCTCTCGGCCGAAATGAAGGCGGCAAAAATACTTGGAGTAGTGATCGGAGCGTTTCTGGCTTGTTGGTCCTTATTTTTTGCTTTGAACCTGAAATACTACTTCTGCAGATGTCCCCCGTCTCTCCTCCTTGTTGCCATGGCAAAGTGGCTTCACTATGGCAACAGTGTGATCAATCCAATACTCTATGGCATGTTGAACAAGGACTTTAAGAGTGCCTTCAAGAGGATTCTATTGCCGTTTGTGTCCTTATTGAGCAGAAATGACACAGACACTTCTTGCAAAACTGAAACCCTTTCATCCGTTTCAATTGAACTTTTGAAACGTCAAGTTCAGCAAGAGAAAGGAACAACATTTTTATTGGGCTAATAGAATGGGTATAGGTTTTGTAAAAACATGTTAAAACAGCGCTAACATGGACGTCAAAAGGAAAAACCTGTGAGTGGACCAAAATTAACGTTAAAGAATATTTGTGGAGAGAAAGTGGAACGAACTATAGCTAGATTTTAAATAATAAAAAGTGACAGAGCAGATTAAAATTAGCCAATTACAAGGACCTAAAAATAGAAATAAACAGAATGTGGCAACTAAAAACAATCACCTTACCAGTAGTAGTAAGAGCATTAGAAATGTTAAAAAAGGGGTCCAGCGATTTTGTTGACCGAATCACAGGAAGATCAAACATCTACGACGTTGAAAAGATCGCATTAACATCAACGACCCATCTCCTGAGGAAATTCCTGTTAATGTAGTTATCGATGGGCGTAACCATAAAACATTATCAGGGTTGGGAATGACTGTTTGTGACTCGGCTAGTAACTAAAAACTTTTGGAGAATTGTCAACCGGGGATAGGTTCTTGATTCGTAACCTTTCCAAACCTGAACTATCTCATTTATCTTCCTCAACAAAGCAGCACGTTTTACAAGAACAAGCAAGTTTGTCCAAAATTCAAGTTTATCGAGTCCAAAATTCAAAATTCAAGTTTGCCCAAAACTTTTCTGGGATTTGGTGTGAATTTTTCTTTAATTGCTCTTGTTTGTAACAATTCTTTTAGCCAGCTTTACATGTGAAATAGCAAGCATTTTTTTATACAACGGCCATCACTGATAATATGTAGTGCTCCATTCGACTTGGAGAATTGAAGATAAAAACTTTTATAAAATGCAAGGCAAAGCTGTGATTTATAATAATGTGAACAAATTTTTTAGTTTTGTAGTTTTATCGCCAATCTACGAGTTAAGATAAATTTTCAACCACGTTGTTCTTGTAAAAGGGCGTACAAGAAAAAAAGAGTAAAACTTACGGTTTGGGCTTTGTCTCGTCTACTCATAATGATCCATTAAAATAGTTTTTAGCACATAACTCAAACAAGTTCTCCTTTCGCCTCCATTCCACCATTCGTTAAAACTGCCAGAAATTTTCTTGATTTGAGGCGAAACTCGAACTTGAAGAGTATACATCCCAACACTTTTGAAATGTTTCTTCTACTCGGGGCGAGAGGAAGAAAACTGCGTCTAAAATGCACGTGCTTTATTTTATACTGAAGCTAGGATGACTTGATTGGCCATGGAGTTAAACATGAATTGAAAAGGCGTAAAATATATTTCCATTTTTGCAATTGTTTAAATTCTCACACTACTTTGCATAAAAATAGAGCAACTTTAAAAACACGAAAATTATGTCAATCCAAGCATGTAGCTGTCTTGAAAGGTGACATCGTAAAATTTACATGATGCTCACACAAGACTGAAATTGGTATTTAATTATTTATTTCAATGTATATGTATATACGTACAATTACAGCCTTGATGTGATCCTGAAACGATGGTGCCAATAGACTGGGAGAAAACAATTTATTAAATGCTTGCAATTCTTAATGAAATTATTATCAAAACACTACGCCTGGGTTTTTAAAATTAAATTTTGACGAAATTCTGATAGTTGTAATACTTCGAGGGCGATAAAACAATAAGCAACAATTTGTTTTATGAACAAAACTTCTGGGCAAAAAGCGCTATTAAAAAAGATATAGTGCAGAGAGATATTTGGTTGCTCTTATAAGCTTAGTATGAATAAATTGCCGGCTGTTACTAAAATGTTCTTAAAAGGGTGTTTTGGGATCAAGGAATGGACGTGATAAACTGTGCAAGATTCAGGATAAGAATTATATTTTAATTAGAACGTCTAAATACATATCATTTGGACGAGCTGAATGTCTTAAACGGAGGTAGAAGTGAAATATTTCTATTCTAGATGTTTTCCTGATTCATTTTATATGTTGGATGAAATATTCTCTCTTTTCTATCCGCTATTTTTTAACTTTGTTAATTGCTTTAATTTTCTAAGGGGTGCTCGCATGAAATAAAAACTAAACCACAATAAGAAACAAGTGCACAAAGGCGTTGTATACTGAATGGTTTTGGGGACTTTTTTTAAAAAAGCAATGACAACGCCAACGGCTCAGAAAAAATATATTCTTTATTTGCTCTTTACTTTTTTGTGTAGATCATTAGGGTTTTATTTTCTCCGTCTTAAACATTGTGAAACGAAAACGACTAAAAGTTACTCCTTGAAGATAAACAAATACTGAGAATATTTTTGTTATCACATCCTCGTCGTCCCCAGAACTCCAAAATAGGTCTTTTCACGTTCT